>OZ030024.1:25327500-25347500 GCA_964023405.1 Apodemus agrarius | reverse complement strand
AAGAAAAAGAGGCATTATCTAAAAAGGTCAGCGGCTGAAGAGTGGTGAGATGAAGGCGTGGCAGTCATGATCCCCCGTGTGGACCAGCCAAGAGGCACACAGCACACGTGGCGCCAAGGGAAGAGTCAGGTGCTAAGCTCGGGCCGAGCTGATGACTGACAGGGCCAAGATGAAGTGCGCGACAGGAGACACACAGCAGCAAAGCCAATTTGAGAAGCGCCATCAAAACTTCCTGACAGCTCGTGTGCAGATACTGTGTGCCATGCGCCAGAGCCCTCATCAATTCACCAAGGGGGTGATGTCATGCCCTGGCACCAAGCCAGGGCAGCCAAGCTCACACTGGCCAAGACACTGCGGCTGCCGGTTCCACTCCCTGCCCCTCCCATTTCCCTGGCACAGGGACAGAAGCTGATGTAACTGCACAGAAGCAAAGGAAGGAAAAACAAGCTTCTGAAGCACAGTTGAGAACTCAGCAAACTTCCTTTAATTTGTACGGTCTTTGTTCTCAGAAGAGCTTTAAACCTAAAATAACTTATTGTATTTTAATGACCCCTCTCACGGAAAACAATTTTGCTATTCCTGAATGCAATCATATTTGCTAGATTCCAAAAGAAACTAGTCAGAAGTGAAAGATGCTCTTCTTTGGGGTTTTTGTTAAATCCATCAACAAGAGAAGGCACAGGATCTCCATGGGATTCCAGAAACACAGGCTTGGGGTTTGAGGAACAATGTCCTCAAAGAGTCTGTCCCTAGCCATGGCATTACTGAGGTGCGACCCAAGGGAAACGCACTAAGTTCTCAGTAGATTTCTATGCATGTGCTCTCGGCTCAATGGTTATTCAAAGGGGACCGAGCCAAGGGAAAGCAGCCCTGCAGGAAGGCCTTTGAAGGCTATCCTTTCCCCTTCTCTCTACCCTTCTTTCTGCTGTCTGGCCTCATCACAGGTCTAGAAATAGTCAAGTGACCATGAACTGAGACCGCTGAAACCATAGGCCAAAATGAAGCAAGCCTTCCTACTGACACACACCCCCCACCAGCCTCTGCCTCCACTATACCAGCACATCAGGGCAAAGTCTTCTTTATTATTTCCTTATCTCCTTACTGACTTGTGTTTGTGTGTGTGCACTTGTGTGTGTGCACTTGCGTGCCTGACTGTGTACACTGTATGCATGCCAGTGACTAGACCCTCCGGAAATGGGAGCCACGGGCCGCTGTGAGCTGACTAGGAAGGGTACTGGGAGCTGGGCCTGGGTTCTCTGCGGGAGCAGCAAGCACTCCTAATTCCTTCCAACTATTCTTAATAAGCGAATTTCAATAATTGAAACAAGTTATTTCAAATCAAAAGCAAATTCTATCCCCAGTAAACCCCCTTGCCTGAGAAGGAAGAAGGTGGTCTCAATAATCCAAGAAAACTAGTGAGTTTGACTCACATTTCCGTTCCAGATCCCTCATTTCCTCTGGTGGAATCTTCATCTTGTCAATGTGCTCCCGTAAAACACTAGCCCACTTCTGCAGAGACTCCATTATAGTCCAAGGTCGAGACATGTCTGCAACAAAAATGACCAGGGTCTCCCGCAAGGACTCAGCTGAAACTGCAAATTTCAGCAGGCCTTTGTGGTAGAGGTCTCCATCTAAAATCCATACATTGCAGCGCGTGTGATCTGGGGAGAGAGAAATGAAACTACATTATTGCCCAACAGTGACTATCTGCACAGCTATGAGAACCGCAGCATTAGGAAGGGAATGAGTTCACACAGAAAGCATAGCCGAGCAGGGCCAAATACCAGTGGCCTAGAACAGAAGGACCTGCCTAGGCTTTTAAATAACCACAGACAGGACGACTCTCTAACTAAGGTTTCAACGGGAGCAGAATGAGAATAATTAGCTGTTGATAACAACCAAAGGACACAAACGTTTATTGATGAACTGTCCCCTCAGTCTAAATGATCCACTGTCCTAAGATACCAGTTATCTGTGAGCTGGTGAGCGCGCAGAGCGAACAAACCGTTCTGTGTGCGGCACACCAGGACACTACAGTTGCTGTCAGGATAATCAGTCATACAGTCCAAGCATCTTTACCTTTTAGATATACTTATGGAAGTACTTACAAATAAAATGGTATTAATGTCTGACAATGGCTTGAGAATAATCCAAGTGGACTAAAGGGAGATCTTAAGTTACAGCTGAAACAAAATATACTAAGAACTGGGGACTGAAATAATTCAACTGTGGAAGATAAGTCTCTAAATTAATAGGGTATTTTTAGAACATTTCAAACATATTCCTTAATTATCTTTTCTATAAAAGTACTTGATAGAGGGAACTCCTAACATCAAAACATTCCTTTTCCAACACAGACTTTTTAAAATCTACCTTTCTTTAGCTTCCTTGAATAACCAATTATTAATATCTGTAAAAATGCATTTTGTTGAGTTTGAACATAAAGGTATCTACATCTAGCTGTACTTCAATCTCTAAATTATTTAAAAATTTTTAAATTTATTTTTAATTATGTGTGTGCCTGCCTACATGACTATGTGTACAGGAGTACAAGTGCTCTCAAGGACCAGAGGCCTTGGACCTCCTGAAGTTAAGAATTAACTGCGAGCCACCAGACACGGTGTTGGGATGGGCCCTCTGAGAGCAGCCAGTGATCCACCTCTCCAGCTCCTGATGGCTTTATACCATTTATTTACAGCTGTGTGTGGTGTGGCCCTCAGAATCCAGGTGGAGGGTGTGTGGGGACAGCTGAAGGCTCCACAGTGACGCTGGAGGACAACCTGTGGAGTCAATTTTTTCTTTCCATCACGTGGGTCTCAGGAGCCAACAGGCTCTCTTGGCAGTCGTGACTTGACCCCCCTGGTCCCGAACCAGAAAGCATATTTTAGTGTTTTCAGTCTGGGTCTGTGACTCGACTCCAAACATACTTTGTACTATAAATCTGAGGTTTATGCGCCTACCCAACGGCAAGGACAGTTTCTTCAGCTTTTCTGTCCAATGTCAACTATATGTGACTTCCCCAGTGTGTGGGGTCACACAGCCTCTGCAACAGGAGACAGAGCATTTAGCCGAGAGGTAGTGGTCCTCTGACATATAATATCCTACCACAATCCAGATACAACCAGAGATGACTTTCTTTAGCAGGTGACTGCCTGTGAAATGTGTACTTACAACCCAGCTATACCCCACAATTAAAAAGACTAGGGCTGAAGATGTATAATTAACCTCAGGTAAGGGCAACTCTTCCATCGAACAAGGATTTTCATAAGTAAGCAGCAAAAGACAAAGTCCTATAAATACAGGAAGGAAAAGCTTTCATAGGAACCTGAACTTGATGTTAGTATAACCTTCAACTCAAAGACATGTAAATGCAGTTACGGTCCACAAATGTGCCTTAGTCTTGGAACCACAGAGGATAAAGGGGCTCGGTCTGCCCTTTTATACAAAGGCAGGAAGGCTTTCACCGCGTCCCCAGCACTCCTCTCACACCCCCACACTCTGTCCACCTGCAAAATGTACCAGCACCCTCTTCCTCACAGGAGGAAATGAAGTGTGGCTGAGTTAGCAATCAGAAGCCACATTACTGCTGAACGCAGGCGTGGCATTCTGAACTGGCTCTCAACCAAGGTCTTCCCACAGAAAAACATGGTAGCCTGCAAAGGCAGGAAGCAAAATATGCAAACTTGTGAGGTCCTCTAGGCTTGATTTAGTGGCCTCAGGTATACAAGCAGACTCCAGTGGGCCTGCCTCAGGTACATGAGCAGACTCCAGTGGGCCTGCCTCAGGTACACGAGCAGACTCCAGTGGGCCTGCCTCAGGTACACGAGCAGACTCCAGTGGGCCTGCCTCAGGTACACGAGCAGACTCCAGTGGGCCTGCCTCAGGTACACGAGCAGACTCCAATGGGTCTAGACAAGACACTCCATGCTTATTCTTCTGACGGAGGCCTTGACACCAGGCCAACCTTCTGCCTTCTTTTCAGGACCATTAAGGAATGTTCAACAAGAGGAAGTCAAGGGAGCAGGGATAAAATCCCTGGAGACCTCAAGTAGCACACGGAGGTGCCCAAGCTTTAGGAAGAGCCTCTATGTCCTCTACTACATGGCTCTTAGAGCAGAACTTAAGTGCCACAGCCGCTTTTAGTTTATCTTCTTCAACGTTACAATATGGAAGTAGGAGAATGTTATAAAAACACCCTAACATCACTTGTATTTAAATGGACAAAAGCAAACAGAAAAAAAATGAAAATTAACCAATATGCTTCATCTCAAGACTATAAACTTTCTCACAGAAAAAAAGAGCCAGGCACCAATAACCAATCTACAGTCATGGAAACAGCTGAGCATATAAAACCTGAAAAATTATAAAGGAGTTATTACAAAGTAATATCTCTGAGCGTTCAGGGCCAGCCTGGTTTATGTAGTGAGTTCCAGGCTAGACAGGGCCCCAAGAGACCCTGTTTCAAAAAAAACAAAAACAAAAACAAAAACAAAAAAACCAAACAGAAACAGTGACTAAAGTCTTGCAAATGATATACATTTCATCCATCTTTGGGTGGAGCAGAAAGCTGAGTGCCTGGACACCTGGGAGTCAGAGCCCTACATGATAACCTTCCAATGGAGTGACAGTCACTCACCGTCGCGGTCCTCATCATGGACGCTGAGGTAAAGATACTCCAAGCCTCTTCCTTTTTTGCCGTGCTCTGCTCCTTGGAGTTTGGTCATGAGAGTTGTTTTACCAGAACCATCTTCACCTACAAATGGCATTTGTAAGAAGACAAAAGTGTACTGTGTATGGCTCTATGCAAAGACAGCTGGTCATAACAACAACACAATAAGGAACAACCAGGAATCTCAAGCAAGCCTGCTAAGATCTCGCCCACTCTCACGAACAAAGGAGACCTGCTTTTAAGAGTGACTGGCACAGACAGCCAATGTAAAAGCTCAAATGACCTGATGCAATTCACTTCACAAGGGAAGGAATATGCTCTACCTCCATTTCCTAAGACATCCAGAGAAGTGAAAGTCAGAGATGGGGCTAGTTTCTCACAAAATAAATCTTTGCCACAGCAAAAAGCGAGAACTCTTCCAAACACAAATAACCCCAAAAGTCTAGGAACACTGAAATAAAAATCTGGTTCTGTCTCAAGTCATGACAGTTATGTTATTTACACACATTTGATTTGTAAAACAATTTCACGAGCATCCTAAAGGCTTGGAAACAGGCATGGAGGTGGCGATTCCTGACCTAAGCCTAACTCCTAAGTACAGTCTCAGCGGCATCTGCTTTCTCATCTCCCCAGGACTATCCATAGCCAATACCCTCTAGACACGAATGAGAATCATTCCCAAACATCCCTGAACATCCTTGGATTCAATATTATGGAGTTCAAGAACATAAGACCTGAAAGGCAGTCCACCAAGATCCTCTCTCCTCTGCAAAGCTTACCTTTTTATGCTGGCCGCAATCCACCAGGACAACGAAGAGTGCTTGTCAGCCTGACCTCAGCTCATGCTCATTCTGATCTAGCAGGCCCAAAGATGTCTGAATTACTTCCCTAAAGCACATACCTGGCTATAACCTACTGCAGGGGCCATCACTTAGATGAGAGAACCACACAGACATCACCTTATCTTCCATAAGGCTCAGGGAAGAGTAGAGGAAGATAGTCTGAAAATCAGGAGTCTCCAGGAAAGAAGATTAGTCCTTCAGACTTTCATGAGCTGACCTCATCTTATCCCCCATTGTAAAAATGCTTCTAACAGTGTCCAAACGCATCACCCTGTTATCTTGTACCTAAGCGATTACCCTTCAAAACACCTGATTCCACAAGTTCTCTCTCAACACATCAAGCGGTGTGATGTGCCCACAACAGTCTGCTCTTGACAGGAAAGATGCGATGCAACCACGCACACATCTGCCTCTGCTCGACTGGGATTCTCGCATGTGTCTAAGACTGTCTACACTGTCCCACTGCCCAGCCCTCAGCTCCCACTCCACAGACAGCGTTGCGGGTGAATGCTTACAATCCCTTTCATTTGTATGAGATAACGGAAGCCAGAGACGTTAAATGGCTGACTGGGCAACCTAGCAGTGCGGGCAGGATTAATGCAAGAAAGTTCTGGGGCTGACTCCCAAGCTCTGCTGCCTGCTCATGAGGACTTAAGAAAGGCTTCGTACATCTCCGCAGTTCCCAGTCCAGGTCACCTAGTTCCCTCATCTTCTCTATTCAGCTGGCACATCCTCTTTTTTTTTTTTTTTTCTTCCTCCACATCCTCAACTTGGTGAGCACAGGGCTAACGGATGAACCGAGTCAAGGCTCAGCCAAATGACTGAAGGAATGTGCCACAAACCCACACCACATCACTGGACTCCAAACGGAGCTGCCTTCTAGGGGGTCAGTTGAGGTGTGGGCTTGGAGAGTCTCTCTCCGGCTACCCTGCTAGAGTGCTGCGTGCCCTCCCAGGCAGGCAAGCCACAAGCAGGCGGTAAGGGTGGAGAAGCCTGGAACCTGTAGGAGGGGCGCCGCCGGACCCACCCCTGCGCCCCAGGGCAGTACCCGCTGCTCACCGAACACCAGAATGTTCTTGCCGGACGGCAGCTTGGACCTGGCACGGGTGGACACTTCGCTCAAGATCGAAGACCTGCGGCGACAATGACAACAGTGGTCAGCGCGGGACCGCCTTGGACCGCTCGCTCGGCCCACGACTGCCCGTCAATGTCTGCCCACGGTCCTGCCCGCTCCGGCCCGCTTCCGCTCCGGTCGCGCCATCTGCGGCTCTACACGCTCCTCACCATAGGCTCTGGCCTTCCTCCTCTTCACTGGTCAGGTCGCCGGCGGCCGCCACTGCGGGCCCGTTGGGACCCAGCAGCAGCTTCTTCTCCACCCCCACCGGCGCCATCTTGCCAACTGCAGCCACAAAGAGGGCCCTCCCCCGGGCCCGCCGAGGACCCGCAAGGACCCCGGCCGGGCCGTGCTGCCCTCCCGCAACGCCGCAGAAGCTTCGTTATCCAGCGCGTCCCGACGGGCCGGCGGTGTCCGCGTGCGGCTCGGGTTCGCGGGGTCGGCGCTGCTAGGGACGTTGCTGGGTCAGGCAGCCAGCCGGACAGCCTTACGAGGGAGGTGGAGCCGCGAACGACAGCAGACCGAGAGCGCGCTGGCGACCCCTGCTGGGCAGCCCCCGGTACGGCAAGCCCAAGCTTTGGCATGAACTCAAGCTTACTTAAAAGCGATATCATTGAATCTTGCTTAATTCTGAATAAGTGAGATGAGGAAACTACAGCTCAGAAGTTTAAAAGACAATAGGATGGGATGTAGCCAAGCATGAAGGAAGATACACAAAAAAATGACTGGACATAGATTTGCATGCCTGTCATACCAGCGATGGGAAGCTGGTGTGTGTGTGTGTGTGTGATCAGAAGCTCAAGGTCTTACGCTACTTGACAAGTTTAAGTTGAGCATGAGCTATGTGAGACCCTGCTTCAAAAAGCTTAACTTGCCGGGCAGTGGTGGCGCACGCCTGTAATCCCAGCACTTGGGAGGCAGAGGCAGGCAGATTCCTGAGTTCGAGGCCAGCCTGGTCTACAGAGTGAGTTCCAAGACAGCCAGGGCTATACAGAGAATCCCTGTCTCGAAAAAAACCAAATCTAAAAACAAACAAAACAAAACAAAAAAAAGCTTAACTTAAAAATGGTTGGACATGGTGTCATACGCCTTTAATCCCAGCATTCGGAGACAGGAGGATCTCAATAAATTTGAAGCCATTCTGGTCTACATAGCAAGTTCTAGGGTAGCCAGGGCTACATAATGAGGCCCCTGTGTGCTGGCTGGTTTTGTGTGTCCGAGTCATCGGAGAAGAAGGAGCCTCCTCAATTGAGGAAATGCCTTCATGGGATCCAGCATCTTCTCAGGGATCAATGTGAGGGTGCCATGCCTGGGCTGGCTGAGCAAGCCAGTAAGAGCACCCATCCATGGCCTCTGCATCAGTTCCTGCCCCAGGTTTTAGCTCTGCTTTGAGGTCCTGACTTGACTTGATCTAGAAGTGTAAGCTGAAATAAACCCTTTCCTTCCCAACTTGCTTTTTTGGTCATGGTATTTCATAACAGCAATAACCCTAAGATGCCCAGTCTCAAAACCCCCAAGACCCAGTTCTGTCCTTCCACTTCCAGTCATTATTTAGTTCTTTTTTAAAAAAGATTTATTTACTTATTTTTTGTATATGAGCACACTGTAGCTGTACTGATGGTTGTGAGCCATCGTGTGGTTGCTGGGATTTGAACTCAGGACCTTCGGGAGAGCAGTCAGTGCTCTTAACTGCTGAACCATCTCTCCAGCCCCTATTCTTTTAGTTCTTACTTTTATTAAATGTGTATAGCTGCTTTGTCTGCATGTATATCTGTCCACTATGTATATGCAATGGCTGTGGAGTGCAGAAGTATGTGTCTGAACCTCTTGTAAGTGGAATTACAGATGGTTGTGAGCCACCCTGTGGGTACTGGGAATTGAACCCAGGTCCTTTGGAAGAGTATTAGTGCTCCTAACCACTGAGCCATCTCTCTAGCCATGTTTATTATTCTTTTTTTTTTTTTTTTTGGATTTTTTTTTTGAGACAGGGTTTCTCTGTGTAGTTCCGGCTGTCCTGGAACTCACTCTGTAGACCAGGCTGGCCTTGAACTCAGAAATCCGCCTGCCTCTGCCTCCCAAGTGCTGGGATTAAAGGCGTGCGCCACCATCGCCCAGCGATGTTCATTATTATTAAACTATAATAATGAACTTGGCTTCATTTTCAGGATGCTCATTGAAAGTTGGTCACAAATCCTCAGAATGCTGTTTTTTCATCTCCTCCTTTGTAGACTTTAACTGAGAATGATTTTTACCTCCACAGTTAACAATACTTTTGGAGCTGGGTGGTAGTGGCGCATGCCTGCAATCCCAGCACTTGGGAGGCAGAGGCAGGCGGATTTCTGAGTTTGAGGCCAACCTGGTCCACAGAGTGAGTTCCAGGACAGTCAGGGCTATACAGAGAAACCCTGTCTCGAAAAACCAAAAAAAAAAAAAAAAAAAAAAAAAAAAAAAAACCAAAAAAGAAAAAAAAAACAATGCTTTTGGGTTTGCTTTACCAATTTTGTTGTTGTTGTTGTTCTTTGAGACAGGGTTTCTCTGTGTAGCCCTTGTTATCCTGGAACTCATTCTGTAGACCAGGCTGGCCTCGAACTCAGAGATCTGCCTGCCTCTGCCTCTGGAGTACTGGG
Organism: Apodemus agrarius; assembly: GCA_964023405.1. Lineage (NCBI taxonomy): Eukaryota > Metazoa > Chordata > Mammalia > Rodentia > Muridae > Apodemus > Apodemus agrarius. Next base: position 25,338,248 of record OZ030024.1, on the reverse strand, counting down.
AGCGCCACCACTGCCCTGCAAGTTTTTGGTTTTCTGGTGTTTTTTTTTTTTAATGCTATTTTTCATACAGTCAATATTTCACAGCAGAACAAGCAACTGTAACTGCTTTTCTTCAGTGGAGAAGGGAGTGGGGAGACAGGATATAAAAGGGTAGAAGTAATGGAGAAAAGAAAGACAGGCTTGTGCTTATCAGGGGTAACTTTAGGTATGGCCTCTACTTAAGAGCTCTTGCTGTTCTCTAAGGAAGCAGGGTAACTGTACAAGGTGTTGATAAATATCATAAGGAAATGTGATATGGCAGGAAATGCAATCACCTAAGTAGGTTTCAGTTGAAAAGGACAGTGTCTGGCTCAGCCCAAAATTAGCAGCATAAATTACAGGATCTGACAATGGGCATGTGGTTTATCAACCTGAATGTGGACTGGAAAAAGGAAACTGGGAGTGAAGAGCAGGCAATAGTGGAGGTCATCAAGGATAAGCAGTATTCAGTCTCCACAGGACACTAGAGTTGAAACCTTTAGGCCAGGGAGCTAAATCGCCACCAGGACCACCAGCCCAGGGATGGCATCACCTACAATGGGCTGGGCCCTTTCCCACTGATCACTAATTGAGAAAATGCCTTACAGCTGGAGCTCATAGAGGTATTCTCTCAAGGAAGGTTTCTTCCTCTCTGATGACTCTAGTTGACACACAAATTCTCTAATGTGACCTGTTCCAAAAGGAGAAGACGGATAGCAGCAGATGTAAATGCATATAGTAGTTTTCTTTTCTTGCAGGACTATCAGGGGGAGGATGGTGCAGACATAGGGAATGCAAATCTCAACAGAGAATCTGACAATTCATAACAAAAGGAGGTAAAAATAAAGGCTGGATGATGGCACTGACGCTTGCTAAAGACCAACTGCCAGTGTGGTGGCACATGTCTACAGCCCTAGCACTGGGGAGGCCAAGAGAGGAAGAGCTTGAATTCAAGGCGGGTCTGGTCTGCATGAGACCGCATCTGAAAAACAAAGAGGAGGCTGGCCTGTGGTGGACAGAAGGGCTACCAGAGATGCTAGAGCCTGCCGCAGCCAATTCAGTTGCCATCTGTGACTGGAGGAGAGTGCAGCAGCACAGAAACAGAAGCGTTTCCAAAAATACTGGATGACAAACAGCACAGATTAAATCTAACTAAATCAGAAATTTAACAGGAGCTCTTAAAGTCGTATAGTAGGGATTAACAATGAGACCATACCATGGGCTGGAGATATCACTGACTTGACAGAGTGTGGTGCACAGTTGTTTCTAGCATCTCACAAACTGGGTGTGGTGGCAGAAACCTGTAATCCCAACACTTGTGACACTAAGGAAGGAAGATAATGAGTTCAAAACCAGCCTGGGTTACATAGTGAGAGACTGTCTCAAAAACAAAACTAAGGCTGGTGCTGTGACTCGGTGACTAGCAACCACAGTGTCCTAGGGACAAGCCCCAGATCTGTGTGTGCCACACACACAATGAATCAGTAAGCCCCAGATCTGTGTGTGTGCCACACACACAATGAATCAGTAAGCCCCAGATCTGTGTGTGTGCCACACACACAATGAATCAGTAAGCCCCAGATCTGTGTGTGTGCCACACACACAATGAATCAGTAAGCCCCAGATCTGTGTGTGTGCCACACACACAATGAATCAGTAAGACCAGATCTGTGTGTGTGCCACACACACAATGAATCAGTAAGACCAGATCTGTGTGTGTGCCACACACACAATGAATCAGTAAGACCAGATCTGTGTGTGTGCCACACACACAATGAATCAGTAAGACCAGATCTGTGTGTGCGCCACACACACAGTGAATCAGTAAGACCAGATCTGTGTGTGCGCCACACACACAGTGAATCAGTAAGACCAGATCTGTGTGTGTGCCACACACACAGTGAATCAGTAAGACCAGATCTGTGTGTGCGCCACACACACAATGAATCAGTAAGACCAGATCTGTGTGTGCGCCACACACACAATGAATCAGTAAGACCAGATCTGTGTGTGCGCCACACACACAATGAATCAGTAAGACCAGATCTGTGTGTGTGCCACACACACAATGAATCAGTAAGACCAGATCTGTGTGTGTGCTACACACACAATGGATCAGTAAGACTAGATCTGTGTGTGTGCCACACACACAATGAATCAGTAAGACCAGATCTGTGTGTGTGCCACACACACAATGAATCAGTAAGTAAGACCAGATCTGTGTGTGTGCCACACACACAATGAATCAGTAAGACCAGATCTGTGTGTGTGCCACACACACAATGAATCAGTAAGACCAGATCTGTGTGTGTGCCACACACACAATGAATCAGTAAGTAAGACCAGATCTGTGTGTGTGCCACACACACAATGAATCAGTAAGACCAGATCTGTGTGTGTGCCACACACACAATGAATCAGTAAGACCAGATCTGTGTGTGTGCTACATACACAATGGATCAGTAAGACTAGATCTGTGTGTGTGCCACACACACAATGAATCAGTAAGTAAGACCAGATCTGTGTGTGTGCCACACACACAATGAATCAGTAAGACCAGATCTGTGTGTGTGCCACACACACAATGAATCAGTAAGTAAGACCAGATCTGTGTGTGTGCTACACACACAATGGATCAGTAAGACCAGATCTGTGTGTGTGCCACACACACAATGAATCAGTAAGTAAGACCAGATCTGTGTGTGTGCCACACACACAATGAATCAGTAAGACAGACCAGAGAAGGTCATTCTGAGCTATATGCTGAGTGCAAGGTCAGCCTGGGTTACATAAGATGGTATTACAAACAAACCCAACAGGATAGGAATTGTTTGAAAATTACCCCAATTCTAATGTAAAATTTTGGGTTTTTTTTTTTTGTTGTTGTTTGGTTTGGTTTGGTTTGGTTTTGGTTTTGGTTTTGTTTTTTTGTTTTTTTGGATTTGGTTTTTTCTCTGGTTTTTAACCCTGGCTGTCCTGGATCTTACTCTGTAGACCAGGCTGGACTTGAACTCAGAAATCTGCCTGCCTCTGCCTCCCAGAGTGCTGAGATTACAGGCATGTTCTACCACTGCCTGGCATGTAAAAAGTTTTAACTATATTAATTATGATTGGAAAGTTGGTCCCATAGAATGTCAAAAAACATCAAAATTAGTTTTGTAAAAGTGCATCTAGCAGAGAACTTGAGTCCCTTCTCAAGCCATACATTACGAATAGACAATAATAGATCCAGCAGTGACTCTGCTCACCAGAGGATAGGGCCCTGTTTTGCTAAAGCAGAAGCAGCTGAGGCTCATTAGCATAAAGGGGAAGTACAGAAGAGCAGGAGGGAGAAGTGGGAGATGTGGTCAAACACCTAAAGCAAAGGGCCTGGAAGATGGCCTGGTGAGCAAAGGCACTCATCGCCTACCCTGACAAACTGAGTTCCATTCCTAGGATCCTCAGAGTAGAAGGGAAAGGTAACTTCTGCAAGTTTTCTCCGACCTTCACATGTGCCCTGTGGTACTCCTGTGCTCATATACATAATAAATCAACACAGTGCAATGACTAAGTAAAGCAGTAAACATAGTAGAAAGAGAAGAGTCTGATCACAGAATGAGTGGAGTGCTAATACAGCCTCATAATGAACCTTCAGAAGGGGAGCCACGGCAAGGTGGTGGTGACGAGCACCCTGAATCCCAGCACTAGGGATGCAGAGGTGGACCAATCTTTGTGAGTTCATGACCACCCTGGCCTATGGAGCAAGTTTCAGAACAGCCAAAGCTACACAGAGAAACTGTCTAGAAGGAAGAAAAGAGGAGGAATCATTTCAATTAACAAAATGCCAACCATTTATTTGTTAGGTGAGAGCCTTAACTGAACAGCTTGAGAGACTTTTTTCAGTTCTAAGGTGGACTTTGGCATTAGACAAAAATACTGAAATGCAATGTCTCATACAGTATTTGTGGCAATATAATGTTAAGTGATGTTTAAAGGCTGGTCTTTTTTCTTCTGATCTATGGCCTTTGACCTTAAGGAAAAGTAAAAACACATTACATTTGGCCTAATGGAGGAATTCTAATTTCCACACTGAAAATGCACTTGCTTTATAAATTATTGTACTGTTTTGAAGAGTTGATATCACAAAAATCATTTAACTTAAACTATTTCTGTTTCATCATTCCCTGTCTCACAAGAGTTAGGGAGAGGGGCTGGAGAGATGGCTCAGTGGTTAAGAGCATTGATGGCTCTTCCGAAGGTCCTGAGTTCAAATCCCAGCAACCACATGGTGGCTCACAACCATCTATGAGATCTGACACCTTCTTCTGGAGTGTCTGAAGACAGCTACAGTGTACTCACATATAATAAATAAATACATCTTTAAAAAAAGAGTTAGGGAGAATTTTTAACATATTGTAACTTCTAAGAAATCTATTTTAAGCTGGGTGGTGGTGGTGGTGGCGGCGGCGGCGGCGGCGGCGGCGCATGCCTTTAATCCCAGCACTTGGGAGGCAGAGGCAGGTGGATTTCTGAGTTCGAGGCCAGCCTGGTCTACAGAGTGACTTCCAGGACAGCCAGGGCTACACAGAGAAACCCTGTCTCAGGGGAAAAAAATAAAAGGAATCTATTTTAAGAGTCCAAAGGACTGAATCTCTTCAGTCACAGGGCTGCACAGCTGGGGCCTTTGATCAGCTTGTGGTATTTGTGAGCAAGGTCTACAGCTCTCCTTCCTTTTTGAAAGGGGAAAGACCACAAAATTGAATTCCAGTGATTTCCCATTTTTTTAACTCCATGGAAAAGATAATTTACTTCTTCTTTGGTAAAGTTTTTACGAATTCTTCTTTTTTCTGTAATGAATGAATTATAGAATATATTAATACTTTCTGAAATAAGAAATCTTAAGACTCAAATAAATGTGTAACTTATTCTAGGGATATAAAGCACAGAATGAGACAGTTTGATGCCAGAACTTTATCATATAGAAATTTACTACCGTTTAAAAGACTATTGTTAGGTGGTACTACTGTGACTGCTTTAACATTATAACTTAGTCCACTGAAATAATATCCACACATATCAATCGAAAAGTAAGTTTATAAACACTAGATTTTAATGCAGCACTGCTGTGGGGACCATCAGCGAATGGCTTACTGATCTTACAGATACAGTCTTCTCAAACACTCCAAAACGTCACAGAGAAGAAAACCAACATTTGTTATTTTGAATTGAGAATTGTTTTTAAGAATAAGAGTTTTCTGATGTTCACTTTAAAAAAAAAAACCACATATTATCTGTAAGGCTGCTCAGCTTATCAAAATGTAAAAACAAAACAGGTCACATAATGGTGAAAGAAGTTTGTAGGTTTTCTCCTTTTTTTCGTTTTCTTTTTTTGAGACAGGCTTTTCCTATGCAGCCTGGGGTTGCCTCGAACTCACTATGTAGTCCATGCTGGCCTGGAACTGGGGGTCTTCTTTCCTTAGCCTCTGGAATGCTGGTATTTAAGGCTTGTGCCTCCAAACCTGGAAGGTTTTTACTATCTGGTTTTTGATGAACAATTTCTATAATGAAAGGAATACACGATTGGTAAATAGCTATTTCAGTTATCTTCTGATGATTATTACTAGGAAAGAGTTTTATTATTACTGTCTATATGCACCATATCTGGACATACTCATGCCATAGGCATGCATGTTGAGGCTGAGACAACCTTGAGGAGTCAGTGTTTTCTCCAGGTCGATATGGACTCTGAGGATCAAACACAGGCAGTGAGGCTTAGCTGCAAGTGCTTCTGCTGCTGGTCTAGCTCTCCAGGCCCAGGAGATAGGTGCCTCCGGGCCTGTAGTTCAGGAATGACTCTATGGCACTGTAGGCGGATGCAGAGATAAGTGCTCTTGCATTTCTGCTTGAGAGTGCTACTTACTTTAGGAGGATGGATGTAGAAGGAATTGTTGTATAAAATTTCACCATTACAAGACAACACTGCTAGCTATCTGTCCACCCCAATAAGGTAAGTGTGAATGTGAACAAAAGACAATACCTTCCCAGTAAGAGCTTAGAAGTCAGTGTTATTATTTAGTAGTTAGTATTTAAAATGTAAACTCTCCCAAAAAGGGAGAGCCTTCTGAGTAGCTGAGTTACCACCATATTCCCCAGGCTCAGACTAGTATCTCAAAGATAGTAGTTACCATCAATATTTATTAAGGGAGGTTATTATTGAGAATACCATCTCAAAATTTGTGTATGAAATTACTCCATATTTGGGGAATGCTGGAAAACTGTGACTACCCAAGTTTCTTTGAAACTTCAGCTGATGAGTGTAATCTTCTTGTAATCAGAACTGGGTAGGTTATAACTTTTAGAATGCGGAGGCCAGAAACTTGTTATTAAGGCCCTACATTTTCACTAAGGCTACCATTTCCCTGACTTACAAATTCTACAGTAGAGGACTGGGTAGCTTTGAAGAAGACTCTGCACTTCAAGACTTTACTCCATGGTCTTTTGAGTGTAATTTTTAAACATTTGTTATTGCCAGGCGGTGGTGGCGCACACCTGTAATCACAGCACTTGGGAGGCAGAGGCAGGCAGATTTTTGAGTTCGAGGCCAGTGTGGTCTACAGAGTGAGTTCCAGGACAGCCAAGGGCTACACAGAGAAACCCTGTCTCGAAAAAACAAAAAAAAAAATTTTTTTTATTATTATATCATCATTTTATTATCATTATGCTTTCAGAAAGTCTCCCTGTGTTGCTCACCCTTGCCCCAAGCTTGTGAGTCTTCTGACTCACCTTCCCTAGTGCTGGGTGAGAGGCATGAGTCACACCACCCGGCCTCAGCGCTATTCTTTTTTTTTTTTTTTTTTTTTTTTTTGGTTTTTCGAGACAGGGTTTCTCTGTGTAGTCCTGGCTGTCCTGGAGCTCACTCTGAAGACCAGGCTGGCCTCAAACTCAGAAATCCGCCTGCCTCTGCCTCCCAAGTGCTGGGATTAAAGGCGTGCGCCACCAATGCCCGGCATCAGCGCTATTCTTATTCTATCTGTTGCAGAAGAAAATGAACAACAAGGCTCGATTTAAAAAATATTAAGGATAAATCTATACTTCCTCAAAACACTCTTGCAAACTCTAACAGAGCAGGCCAAATTATCAACTGCTTATTTTTAATTAACTAAGTTTAACCTATAAAAATTAGCATTTGGTATTTAAGCTGAATGTCATTTAATAGTATTTAAGATCATTCTGTATAATTAGTGCATAACCATAATTATGCCCATTTTTATGAGGCTCACTGATTATTTTCAATGTAAATTAATTATAGACTAATTTTTAGTTGTTATATGTTTGTTTGAAGATACATTACTGGGAAAAAAATCTATTAATTTGCTATCAGGTCCTTGCCAAAAACTAACTTGCCTTAGTTTTTCAATACTAAGTTTCTCTGTGTGATAGCCCTGCCTGTCCTGAAACTCACTTTGTAGACCAGGCTGGCCTTGAACTCACAGAGATCTGCCTGCCTCTGCCTCCCAAGTGCTGAGGTGTAAGGCATGCACACCTTAGAACATGTGTTCTAAGTGCAACACATTTGTATGGGACAAAATTCCCATTTTGTAACAGATACTACAGCAATAATACTTGGAAAAATATGTGTTTCATGTCAGCAATAGTGCTCCAAAACTGTTATCCCAGAACTTGGGAGACTGAGGTATGCAATATTCAAAAGAATGGCATTGTACTTAATTTTAATTTACATAAATAATTTTTTGTTCATTTTATTTATTTATTTATTTATTTATTTACTTACTTACTTACTTTGAGACAGGATCTTGCTATGTGCCCTGGCTAGCCTGGAACTTGCTATGTAGACCATGCTGGTCTTGAACTTCATGCCTTTGCCTCCTTGGGAGCTGGGATTATGGGCACAAAATACCACATCTAGTTCTACATGAAGGATGTTTTAAGAAGACTTATTTGTATATATATATCTGTGCATGCATATGTATATGTGTGTGCCTACGTAAGTTTTTCTGCATCAAATGAGTGCAGGTGCCTTCAGAGGCTGAGGACATCAGATTCTCTGGAACTTGAGTTAGAGGCGGTAATGAGCTATCTCACATGTGTGCTGGGAAACCTAGGCCCTGTGCAAGAGCAGTAAGCACTCTCATCTGTTGAGCTATGCCTCCAACTCCATGAAGAGCTCTTCATGTAGAAAAAGACTCAAGATCTGTAAAGTAAATTTTAAGTAGCTTTCCAGGTTTGACGGTGAAAGTAACCAAATAAATGTCAAGTAAGAGAAAAATGCTGGCTAGATATACCAAGTCTAAAAGTCTGTAATAAACAACAGAATGGTTCCTTTAATATTACTAATTTCCAAATGATGATAACAAGTAATGGACCCCACTGCCATATTCTTAATCTGAAGGTATTAGCTACTAGACAAGAAGAATATAATAATGCTCTTGAAATCTCTTTAATAAATTGGATCTGATGTACAGAGTTAGTTCCAGAACAGCCAAGGGTACACAGAGAGAAACCCTGTCTTAAAAAACAAAAACAAAACAAACATTTCTAAAAACTAACTTATTAAGATTTCTATTTTTAAACAGGAACTTAAGATGTATTCCATTTGACTTTTCAACTTTTATAATTTAAAATACTATAGTTATATCAATAGAAAGAAGCCTTCTGTAAGGTCTCTCTGAAGTACTTGTACATAGAATAACTTGGCTTGAAATCTGAACCAGAGGATATAGTATTTCTAGATGTCTTGCATTTGAATCAAAATTCTGCAATTTACCACCTGGTTAACATAATTAAGGGAATTATGTTAACAGTTATAAAACAACATACATATAGCAGATATTTAATAAATGTCAGGGCTGGAGAGAGAGAGAGAGCTCAGCTGTTAAAAGCACTAGAGGATTAGGGTTCAAACCCAGCACGCACATGGAAGCTTATACCTGTCTACAACTCCAATTCTAGAGGATCTGATGCCCTCTTTTGGCCTCGATAGATATTGCCCGCATGCATAGCTGAGAGGGGGCAGGGGAAGGGAAGGGAGGAGAGAGGAAAGGAGAGGAGAGGAGAGGAGATGAGAGAAGAGAGGGAGAGAGGAAGGGAGAGGGAGGAGGAAGGGGAGGAAGGAGGGAGGGAGGGAAGAGAGAGAGAGAGAGAGAGAGAGAGAGAGAGAGAGAGAGAGAGATTGAGATTGAGATTTTGATTCCTAGAGCTCCTTCCCCAAGGTGGCAAGGAAGAAGGGCGACGGTGTCTTTTCAGTAGGTATAATATCATATAAGCCAAGGGTTATCGTTTTAAGTGTTAATTCAGCTGTTCTCTTCTTTTTAGGAATATGTAAAATTTAAGCTTATTTAAAAATTAAATATCCAGGCAGTGGTGGCACACACCTTTAATCCCAGCACTTGGGAGGCAGAGGCAGGTGGATTTCTGAGTTTGAGGCCAGTCTGGTCTACAGAATGAGTTCCAGGATAGTCAGGGCTACACAGAGAAAACCTTCCTCAAAAAAAAAAAAATTAAAATTAAAATTAAATATATTTACTTAGTTGTTTAGAGGCAGCAGATTCTTTACTAAGTTGTCTTCTTCTACAGGGAGTCAGCAAAATTTCTGAAAAATATAGAAAACATTTAGTATACTTAAATAGTAATTTAAGTAGTTACATATCAATTGTTAGTTGATACTGATTACTCTCTTCTAGTAGGAATCCTTAGTGAACTATAAATAATTTTGTTTATCATATTTCTTACTCTATAGACTCTTACAGACTGTCTGGCCTGCATATATATACCACATTTGTGCCTGGTGGCTGTAGAAGCCTGAAGAGGGCTTCCCTGGAACAGCTGGATTCCTTGAAACTGAAACAGATGGTTGTGAGCCACCATGTAGGTACTGGAACTGAACCTGGGTCATCTGCAAGAGCAACATGTGTTTTTAACTGCTGAGCCATTTCCCTAGCCCCATCTCTTTTTTTGTTTGTTTGTTTGTTTGTTTGTCTGGTTGGTTTTTTGTTTTTCTCTTTCTTTCTTTCTTTCTTTCTTTCTTTCTTTCTTTCTTTCTTTCTTTCTTTCTTTCTTTTTTTTCCCCGAAACAGGGTTTCTCCGTGTAGCCCTGGCTGTCCTGGTCCTCTGTAGACCAGGCTGGCCTCGAACTCAGAAATCCGCCTGCCTCTGCCTCCCAAGTGCTGGGATTACAGGCGTGTGCCACCACGCCTGGCGGTTTTTTGTTTTTCAAGACAGGGCTTCTCGATGTAGCCCTGGCTGTCCAAGACTGTAAGCCAGGCTGGCCTGCCTGCCTTTGCCTCCTGAGTGCTGAGATAAGACATGTGCCACCACACCCAAAGGCTGAGAATATAGGTATGTGCTACCATGGTAAGTTTAGGAAGAATTTTTAAGCAACTACAGAGCTAAATCTACTTTAGAACGTCTTTTTTTTTTTTAAACTGGTTATTTAGAGATAGATTTTTCCTTTCAACAATACTTTATACCCTAGTCAACAAACTTAATATTTTAGATGATAGTTCAAACTGTATAGCTATAATTACAGTTAAAGTTGCTGAATTACTTTTTGCACAGATAAATGCTTTCCTTAGTTCATTTTTATATTTGTCTTCAGCTTCCATAATGACTTTATGATGATCACATTGGTAGGCACAAGAGTGCAAAAGCTTGCTAAAATTTCGGCTGTTGAGGAGTTTTTTTATGCAACCTAAAAGAAAACAAATTAAGTTGATACATAGATGTTACAAAAG
>OZ030024.1:25080000-25322500 GCA_964023405.1 Apodemus agrarius | reverse complement strand
CCTATACTTGAAAAAAACTTGAAGTGTTAGGGTGGGAGGGATACCCAGGGGGTGAGGTTCAGCTGTCCAGAGGAGAAGGGGGGATGAGGGAAGAATTGTGGGAGGGGGTGACGAGGAGGGGGACAGTGAACAGGATGTAAAGTAAGTAAAAAAGTTAAATTAAACAACAACAACAACAACAACAACAACAACAACAACAACAAAACCCCAAGTATGTGTCAGCTTTTTACATGGCTACAGAGATGGAAATAAGTTCTGCACGCTAGCTAGGCAAGTACTTTACCAATTAGCTATCTCCCTCCTCGCTCCTCTCTCCTTCATTCCTGTCTCTCATATTCAGATAGACCAGTGAGTCAAGAAATGACAGACATGCCGGACAGTGGTGGCGCACGCCTTTAATCCCAGCACTTGGGAGGCAGAGGCAGGCGGATTTCTGAGTTTGAGGCCAGCCTGGTCTACAAAGTGAGTTCCAGGACAGCCAGGGCTACACAGAGAAACCCTGTCTCAAAAAAAACAAAAACATAAACATAAACAAGAAATGACAGACATAGTGTACATTTATTAGTGATGACACATATAATGGTTTAAATGAGAATGCTCCCCATAGGTTTATATGTTTGAATGCCTGCCTGGTCTCCAGTTAGTTAGCTGTTTGGGTAGTATTAGGACGTGTAGCCTTGCTAGAAGAGGTGTATCACTGGCAGTGGGATTTGAGGTTTTGAACCAGGCACAGTCTGTTGTCTCTGTCTCTGTATGTCTGACTCTTTCTCTCTGCCTACTTGCTATGGATAAGAATGTAAAGTTCTCAGCTATTGCTTCAGCACCATGTTTGCAGGCCGCCATGCTTCCTGCCATGATGATCATGGATAAGTCCTCAATTGAATCCTTTCTTTCATAAGAGTTACCTTGGTCATGGTATTTCTTCACAGCAAATATAACAGCAACTGAGCATGACTCTTAATTTTGTAATAAATCTAGATACTATCACACTCATTTCCTTTTCCACACTAATATTTCATGTGGTCCTTACTTTTTAATCACAAAAAACTTCTAAAGTCTAGCTTCATAAGAATATAATAAGAATATATTATTGAGCTGGATGGTTTTAATCGTAACACTCAGGTAGCAGAGGCAGACATATCTCTGAGTTCAAGGCTAGCCTGGTATACAGAAAGAGTTCTAGGATAGCCTGTGCTATACAGAGAAACCATATCTCAAAACAAAACAACAACAAAAGAATATGTTATCAGGAAAGGCACAATGTTATACACCAATAGTCCTGGCTTCTTGGGAGGGGGAGCTAAGCCAGGAGGATCACTTAAGCCCATAAATTCCCAGGCCAGCCTAGGTTTTTTTTATAAATATCTCATCTTTCAAAAACAAAACCCAAAATTTTATCATGTCATTAATATGATGAATGTGGTACAATGTAATGTTTCAGTATTGAAACTGTGATCTACCTTGAGTTAGAAGTATGTTGTACCATACACTACTACCTCCAACATCAAAATAACAGGAAGTAACAATCACTGGTCAACATCAATGGACTCAATTCCCCCAGTAAAAACATACAGGCTAACAGAGTGGATGCACATACAGAATCCATTATTCTGCTATATACAAGAAACACATCTCAGACATTATCTCAGAATAAAGAGCTGGAAAAAAAGGTTTTCCAAGCAAGTACACCTAAGAAACAAGCTAGAGAAGTCATTCTAATATTCAATAAAATAGACTTTCAACTGAAAGTAATCAAAAGAGTTGGGGAAGGACATTTCATACACATCAAAGGAAAAATCTACCAAGAAGACATCTCAGTTCTGAACATTTCCCTCAAATGCAAGGGGACCCACATTTGTAAAAGAAACGCTACTAAAGCTTAAGTCATACATCAAACCCTACACATTAATAGTAATAAAGTGATAAACAAGTGATAAATGGGCTCAGAAAGAAGTTACGGAGACAATAACCTTCACAATAGCAAAAAATAATATAAAATATCTTGGTTTAACTCTAACCAAGCAAGTGAAAGACCTCTATGACAAAAACCTCAAATCTCTGATGAAAAAAAGTGAGGAAGATTTAGAAGATGGAAAGATCTCCCATGCTCATGGATTGGTAGGATTGACATTATGAAAATGGCCATCTTATCAAAAGCAATCTACAGATTCAGTGCAATCCCTATCACTATTCCAACAAAGTTCTTTACAGAGCTTGAAAGAACTATTCTGTTTCATATGGAAAAACAAAACAAAACAAAACAAAACAAAAAACCCAGGATCGTTAAAACAATCTTGAACAATAAAAAGAACTTCTGGAGGAACCACTCTACCTGACTTCAAGCTGTACTATAGAGCAATAGTAATAAAAACTACATGGGATTGGTAACAGACAGATTGTTCAATAGAATCATATTGAATACCCAGAAATAAACTCAAACAACCTATGAACACTTGATTTTTGACAAAGAGCCCCAAAACATACAATGGACAAAAGAAAGCATCTTTTTCAACAAATAATGCTACTCTAACTGATGTCTGCAAGTAGAAGAATTCAAGTGGATCCAAACTTATCACTCTACACAAAACTCAAGTCCAAGTATATAAAATACCACAACATAAAATCAGATACACTAAATCTAATAGAAGAGAATGTGGAAAATAGCCTTGAATGCATTGGTACAGGAGACAATTTCCTAAACAGAACACCAATGGCTCAGGCGCTAAGATCAATAATTGATAAACGGGACATCATGAAACAAAATCTTCTGTAAGGCACAAGTGATTGATTCATAGGCATATGTGCAAGGAATGCTCCCCTCCCTCCCTCTCTCTTTCTTTCCCTCCTTCCTTCCTCTTTCCCTTCCTCTTAAAAAAGGAAGGTAGAGTAGATGAATATTTAAAGGGAAAGCAAATAGTACCAAGGAATTTTTTTTTAAGATGAGGAAAAAAAAAAGCATGGTTCAGGTAGGAAAATGGATGTAATAGCCCAAACTATTTTCCTAGGTATTTTGCAATGAGCTTAAGATGGTACTATAAATACTGTGGAATTTATAAGGAAAGTACAATAATAATCAATATCTATTAGACATCAACAACTTAAACTAAGGAGTCCACACTTTTAGCACTGAAATATTGTTAACCTAGGAGTGGTGGCTCACAGCTGAATCTCAGGCTAGACTAGGCTAGTGGGTTCTAGGCCAGCTTGGATTACAGTGTGATAGCCTGTCTCAAAAGCAGAAAAAAAGAAACTTGAGATTAAACCATTTTCTTATCAATGCTGTCTGTGGTGGTTTGAATGAGAATGGCCCCCACAAGCTCATATAGTTGAACACTTAGTCATAGGGAATGGCACTACTAGAACAGGATTAGGAGGTGTGGACTTGTTGGAGTAGGTGTACCCTTATTGCAGAAAGTGTGTCACTTGGTGGGAGGGGGCTTTGAGGTTTCAAAAGCCCAGTCTCTCTCTCTTTTGGCCTACAGATCAGGATGGACCTATCAGCTACTGCTCCAGCACCTGCCTGCATGCTGTCCTGCTCCTCCCTCCCCATCATGATGATAATGGACCATATCTCTGAAACTGTAAGCAAGCCACTAATTAAATGCTTTCTTTCACAGAAGTTTCCTTAGTCATGGTGTCTTTTCACAGCAATCAAACTGTAACTAAGACCCTGACTTTGCATGTTTGTATGTTTGAGAGATGTGTCAGTACTACTACATTGTCTAACTAGACTGCAATTCCCAGGCTCTAATGATCCTTCCTGTGTTAATCTCTACCCCACCCCTCTCTCTGTTTTCTTAGTGTTTTTTGAGACAGGTTTTCTCTGTGTCCTGGAACTCACTCTGTAGACAAGGCTGGCCTCAAACTCAGAGACACGCCTACCTCTGCCTGCCAAGTGCTGGGCTTATTGGTATTCACTGCCACCTCCCAGCTCTGCCTCAGTCTCTGAAGTGGCTGGAACACAGGTGTGATGATTTAAGGAAGGGACTGGAGAAACGAGTTCACAATTATATGAGACAGAAGAAAGAGAACATGGGATTCATATTATGGTTACACATCAGCCTCAGAGTAACAGATGCACACCATCATCCAAAACAGAACAGAGATGTTCTGAACTGAACATGGAGTAACCTCAGTTTTTTTCATACAGCAGGGTGCATTAAAAAGTGACATGAAAAATTAGGAAATGGTAGCTTTTGAAGAGAAAGGTTGGGATCAGTGCAATGAGACCTTATAGAAAATAATCAGTAATGGGGCATGACACCCTACGAACATTGATAAATTATAAATATAAAACTATTATGGGATACTTAATACCTGTTTAGGGCATAATACAGAGTAAATATTTCTCTACTGAAAACATACTTATCTTTCATATTTAAAGTTATATATGGTGTTGTGATAAAAACAAAACAATAAATAATAGATATAGTAATTACATTTACTCATGTGGGCATGGCCTAATACAAAACAGAGAACACATCATTCAAAATTCAGACCGTCATTTATTCAAAGGAGATGAAATTAAATCACTAAGCCAGAAGTGTTATAAATTCTAGTTAATTAATAGCAGATACAGATTCAGCTATAAAATTATTATAATTAAAAAATATTTACCTGGGCACCTATCTTTTAACATTTTGGAACAGCTGTCAGTTGCTTGAAAACCAACTTCTTTATCTATTATCTCTAAACACAATGTAAATGGATCTAAAAAAAATCCAAAACATAAGACTTTCTTTAATGAACAGGTTCTGAAATGTATAAGATTTATTAAGTCTCAGATTTTCATACATTTTCTCTCAGTACTACATATCCAGTCATATTAGTGGATAAGAGAAAGATTCTGGATATTGGTAAGCAGTGATCAAGGTGAGTGTGCCAGAGTTATACAGGCAGATGTATCAATTTACATTTGAGTTTTAGCCACCTATTTTCTTAGAAACAAACAAACAGTTTAAATCATACCTGTTTCTGGTACCTGCTGCTTTCTATTTTTGACAGTATGAGTCAGATGTTTAAGGACATGGTCACTAAAAGAAAATGGATACTATGTTACTAGAATTAAGGATCCTGTGGTGTGGGGAAATTTTAAATGGCAGTGTGAGTCTCAATGTCCAACAGGCAGACGGAGCTGGATCCAAAACCTATTGCTATAATCTGAATATCTAATGCCCCTCTCCAAAGCCCATTATTCAAGCCCTGGGCACTATTGGGAGCTTTTGAGATCTTCTGGAGTGGCGCCTTGTAGCATGTTGAAGGTCAGCGGGTATACACCCTTGAAGGGACGGTGTGACTCTAGCTTGTCTAGTTCTTCTGCTTCTTGGACTTGGAGCAAACTGAGGTGGGTGCTTTGCTCCAGCAGATGCACCTGCCATGCTGCGCTGCCCTTGCTGGAGACCCCAAACAAAGGGTACCTGGCCCACCATTTCAAACTTAAACTTTCAGAAGCATGGGACAAAATAAACCTTTTCCCTTTAGAAATTAATTGCCTCGGACATTTTGTTATAATGCCGGAAGGCTGACCTTCAACAAACTTGGCCAAAGTAGGGTCTGCAATAGTCATAGGAAATAAGACTCCAGAGAGCAAAAGAAAAGAGAAATATCGTAGCACTAACAGAGAGGGCTCCTTTTAAATTTTTTATTCATTTTTAACAGTCTTTTGTATCCCAGACTAAAAACTTGTTCTGTATTACAAGGTGACTTTGAATTTTTTTTGTTTGTTTTTTTTGTTTTATTTTTGTTTTTGTTTTTTTGGTTTTTTTTGGATTTGGTTTTTTCGAGACAGGGTTTCTCTGTATAGCCCTGGCTGTCCTGGAACTCACTCTGTAGACCAGGCTGGCCTCCAACTCACAAATCTGCCTCCCTCTGCCTCCCAGAGTGCTGGGATTGCAGGCCTGCACCACCACTGCCAGGCTTGAATTTTTTTTTTTAATCCTTCTGCCTCTACCTCCTGAGTGTGGGATTAAGCTATGTGCTGCCACACCCATTTCTGTGGTGCTGAAGCTTGAGTTTGACTCCTAGCATATGACAAAATCTGTGTGTGGCAATAGATGAATGGATAACAGCCAGAGTTCTGAAAACAAAAATACAGGAAAAAAAAAACATTTAAAATAAGAAAAGAGAAGCCAGGCAGTGTGGTGGCGCACACCTTTGATCCCAGCACTTGGGAGGCAGAGGCAGGCCGACTTTGCAGTTTGAGGTCAGCCTGTTCTACAGAGTGAGTTCCAGGACAGTCAGGGCTACACAGAGAAAACCCTGTCTTGAAAAACAAAAAACAATAAACAAACAAACAAAAAAAAAAAGAAAGAAAGAAAGAAAGAAAAGAAAAGAAAAAAAGAAAAAAGAAAAAAAGATTTAGGGATGCTGCTAGCTAGTAAAGTGTCTGCCTAGCATTCATGAAGCTCTGGGTTCAATCCCCAGTACCACCAAAATTGGGTATCGTAATACACATCTCAAGCTCAGCACTCAGGAGGTAAAGGCAGAAGGAATAAAAAAAATTTCAAAGTCACCTTCCAATATAGAGTGAGTTTGAGGCCAGTCCGGGATACAGGAGACTCAAAAACAAAAAACAAAAAACAAAAAACAAAAAACAAAAAAAAAAAAAAAGGAGGAAGGGGGGGTGGAGAAATGAGGCCAAAAAGGAAGAGAACAAAATCAGCAGGAGAAGAAAGAACATGGAGGAAAGGATAGCAAACAATAATCTAGCAATAATTTTGGCTCAGATCCTTCTGTAAGCGGGGCATAGGACACACTCCTGTAATCCTGGTCCTTGGGAAACTAGAATAGGAAAATCATGACTTGCGGGCTAATCTGACACACAGTAAATACTTATTGAATAAGTAAGCCCTATAATCATTAAACTATACCTCGATTGAGAAATAGAATCCTTTTGGTCAAACGTGTTTTCTTCATTTAAGTTTTGAGCATAGCTTGGCGTGGTTTTATGTACAATCTTATTCTGTCCTTTCTCCCTATAGAAAGGATTAACTGGATTTGTGTTCTTTTTCAGAGTCTTCAGTTGGTTTTCATTTGCACAAGCTTTAGACATGAGTTCACTGGGCTTATAGCTGCAAAGCTCTTGAGACTGGTTTGTATCCTTATCTTCTGCTCTGGTACCTCCAATACTATCTGCACAGAGATGTTTCAGATTGGTCTGTATGTTTACTTTCATAGATGGGGTAGTATCCTTATATTGTCCATTTTGTTGTTTCTCCTAAAATGTAAGAAATAGCAAGTAAATAATTTCAATACAATCATTTCCTTAATATGCCTTAATTTCCTAATATAAAAACTTTGATTGATAATGCAACACTTATAGTAAGATATAATTTACATTAGGAGGAAAATTATTTATTTAATAAATGATATTGGGATTCCTGAGAAGCTATGTGGGAAAAATAATGTGGCCATATGATAGTTTCACAACAGTAAAGTAAAAATGAGCCAATTATTTTTAAAATGTTAAATGAAATTAAATAGGCTCAGGGAGATAGCTAGGTTGGTAAAGGTGCTTGCTCCCCAGACACACATGGTAGAAGAAGACTAGTTTACACACACACACACACACACACACACACACACACACACACACTAAAAACAGAAAGTATATCTATTATAAAAGAAAGTACTCTCAAAAGGTAGAAGTCCTTTCCAAATAGTATATACTAATACACCACAAAAGGAAAAACTAGTGTGCTTGGTCACATAAATAACTTTGAAAGATCTCCTAGAGTCCAAGGACAATGAAGAAGAATGGACTTAGAGGGGAAAAGAGAAAGAAGCAAAGCAATGGCAACATAGACACAGGAATCATATATAAACCACGTACTAGACTGTAGAGTAACTCTTAAAAAGCACTGGAAAAAACCATCTACCTAAGGAAAAATTCAACAATAGTATGGGCAGGTAAGCAAAGGAGACAAACAGTTCATTGGACAGGAAGCATGTGAAGAACAGACAGATGAACATCCCTGGCTACAGTATCCACATGTATGCATGACTAGATAACTTGGTAGTAACCTTTTTATTTATTTTGTTTATTTATTTATTTGAGACAGGGTCTCATTGTATAGCCCTGGCTAGTTTACAACTTGATATATACACCAAGCAGGCCGCAAACTGCTTCTGCCTCCAGAGTGGAGTTAAAGATGAGCACCATCATGCCCAGCCTTTAAGTTTTTGTTTTATTTATCTCTGTACACATTTTATGATAAAATCTGTATGTTTAAGAACATTCTATATATTACTTTTACATGTCAATGTTCTTAACTGTGATATTGTAATATCTAATAGTTATACATAATATTTGTCAATAAATTCATCTAACAGAACACTGCAGAGGAGAAGTTTCTAGTAAAAATGTATTAAACACATACTTTACTTTGGTCCTCTACAAAACTTATTGAAGATCAGTTTTCTTTCTTCCTTTTGACTTATTGCTACAACTTCTTCTTCTTCTTCTTCTTCTTCTTCTTCTTCTTCTTCTTCTTCTTCTTCTTCTTCTCCTTTTTCTCCTCCTCCTCCTCCTTCTTCTTCTACTAGTTTCTAGTACTACTATTATTGTTCTGTTTCTAAAACAGACTTTGTCTGTGTAACTCTGGCAGTCCTGGAAGTTGCTTTGTAGACCAGGCTAGCCTTTAACTCAGAGATCCACCTGCCTCTGCCTCCACAGTGCTGGGATTAAAGGTATGCACCATCACTAACTGGATAAAGATCAGTTTTCTAAAAGGAGTAAACCCACAACAACAGGCAGCAATGGAATAAAAAATTAAAGGGCTAAACAAAATGTCAAAACTAAAAAGACATGTGATTAATCACCTATGCAGTGTGATAAAGTTAAGTCCAAAACTGACTGAGATATAAACCCTTAAAAGGCACATCAACGTGAAATTTTAAATGTTGGAGAAGGAAGGGACTGGGAGGAGTGAAGGGAGGGAAAACTGGGGTCAAGATGTAATATATGAAAGGAGAATCAAAATAAAATAAAATATAAAATACTAGGGATAAGGATTATATAAGCTTCTAATTAGAGAAAGCAGGTCACCAAGGGATTAGAATAACATCAAAGGTTGTCACACAGTGGAGCAATGAAGCAGGATAAAAGAAATTAGGGGAGCATGAAAAAGGGTGGAAAGTCCTTTACTCTAGAATCTAGGGTTTTTTTTGTTTTGTTTTTAAGATTTATTTTATTTATGTGAGTTCACTGTAGCTGTCTTCAGACACACCAGAAGAGGGCAGCAGATCCCATTACAGATGGTTGTGAGCCACCATGTGGTTGGTGGGATTTGAACTCAGGACCTCTGGAAGAGCAGTCAGTGCTCTAAAACGCTGAGCCATCTCTCCAGCTCTAGTTTGTTTTTCCTGGTGGCTGTGAATGATGAAACTCCAATACAGGCCAATGAGATAGCTTAGTGGGTAAAGAGAGCTTGCCAAGCAAGTCTGATGAGCTGAGCTCGAGTCCCCAGAACCCACATAAAGGTAGGAGAAAAGAACCAGCTCCACAAAGCTGTCTTCTGACCACTATACACACACCATGGGACTCTAACATGGGTATGGTTACTCACCTCTTATGCCTGTAAATACATCACAGATCTCACATACCCCAGGCTAGCCTTAAATTTGCTATATAGCCAGCATTAGCCTTGAACTTCTGGTCTCCTGCCTCCACCTCAATGCTTGGATTACAGGTGTATGCCACCAGGCCTGATGGGAGATTCTTTTTTTTTTTTTTCCCTGAGACAGGGTTTCTCTGTGTAGTCCTGGCTGTCCTGAAACTTGCTCTGTAGACCAGGCTGGCCTCGAACTCAGAAATCCACCTGCCTCTGCCTCCCAAGTGCTGGGATTACAGGCGTGCGCCACCATGCCTGGCTGAGATTCTTTATGATAAGAAAACTACATAAGATTGAAGAGATGACTCAATGGTTAAGAGCACCGACTGCTCTTCCAGAGGTCCTGAGTTCAGATCCCAGCAACATGGTGGCTCAAAAACATTTGTAATAAGCTCTGATGCCCTCTTCTGGTATGTCTGAAGATAGCTACAGTTTACTCATTTACATAAAATAAAAATAAATCTTTTTTTTAAAAAAAGAGAACTACATAAACCAGTTCATATTTTTATTTAAATTGTAAGCTTTCCTTAATGTTTATATTTTTTTACAAATATTGTCCTTTGAACATTGTAAATTAGAAAGCCATGAATTTATCTTGAGAAGACAATAGTTCTCCAATGTATGCTATCCTCTTCTAAGTATCTCTTCCTGTAGTAAATACTTACTAAGACAGCTAATCCTGCTTCAGTCTGACTCTGAAATTCTTTTCTGTAGCTTAGTCAAGAATGCAGCTTTACTTGTATGAAGATTACTAAGGACAAGGAATGCTGCTCATGTCACTGAGAGTAGAGCTAGGCTGAGTCTCACTACTGCAGCTCCCCCTTCAATAGACTGAGAGAAAAGGATTTTTAAAAAAAATAAATGTAGACTATCATATCCCCCAAATTACCATTTAATTATAAAAATAAAAAATATTTTTAGATTTATGTGTTCTTAAAAAAGGTCACATCCAGCTGGGCAGTGGTGGCACACGCCTTTAGTCCCAGCACTTGGGAGGCAGAGGCAGGTGGATTTCTGAGTTCGAGGCTAGCCTGGTCTATAGAGTGAGCTCCAGGACAGCCAGGACTACACAGAGAAACCCTGTCTTGAACCGCCCCCCCCCCAAAAAAAGTCACATCCAAATTGCTCTTCCAAAAAGATGTAGAAGAATGTACTAGGTCAAAAGAAAAGAAGACAAAAAGAATTAAACTATGAAGGATACAAATGAATTTTCCAGATTATGCTAAAGAAGTATCTCACAGGAACTCAAAAAGACAAAAACCCAATTCAAATGGCACATTTCTCCAAACTGCACATGACCAGGTGCTCAGCACCTTTATGAAAATGCAAAACAGATAACAATTTACCTCTACTAAAATGATAATTTTAAAAATGAAAAATAAGTTGTGGCTGGATATAAAAGAACTCATGTGCAATGTTTCTGGGAGTGTAAGTAGTGCATATGTTATGGAGACCAAAGTAGCAGTTCCTCAAAAAACTACACATAGAATTACACCATGGCCTAGCATTTCTACTTCATAAAAGGTGCAAGTCTCAAACAAGTTTTTGAGGTATGTGCATGCTTGTGTGTGTGTGTCTGTCTGAAAGCTAAGGCTGTAGCACAGTGGTAGTGTAGCATAGAGCAGAACTGGCACACAAAAACCTGGGTTTAATCCTCAAAACTTCAAAAAACTATGTAATAATATACCTTTATATGTCATATACATAAAATAACTGTAGGGAGCTGGGCGGTGGTGGCGCACGCCTTTAATCCTTGGGAGGCAGAGGCAGGCGGATTTCTGAGTTTGAGGCCAGCCTGGTCTACCGAGTGAGTTCCAGGACAGCTAGGACTACACAGAGAAACCCTATCTCGAAAAAACAAAAAACAAAACAAAACTGTAGGGACAGAAAGTAGGAGAATGGCTACCAGGATGAGCAGACTGAAGAGTTAGGAGTTATTTAATGGGCACTGAATTATTACAGGATATTTTATGATACATAGAAAACCTAATTGTTAGCAAACCAGGGAGGCCTAAATAGACACTGCATTTGTCAGGTGCAGTTAGGTGCATCCTGAAGAGATGCAGTTTCAGTGTGCCTCAAAGAGCCTTCATAGATAAGAATGCTAAAAAATAGAAAGTTCCTGCCTATTTTTTTTTAATTTTTATTTTCTATATTCTATGTTTACATTCCAAAGGCTTTCCCTTTCCCAGTCCCCCCCCCCCCACTATACGTCCCACAATTCCTCTCCCCACCAACCATTCCCCAATCATCCCCACCACCACCACCACGATTTCTCTGTTCTGGGTCTACAAAACTGGATCCAATCTTTTCAGGCCCAGGGTCCTCTCCTTTCTTCTTCTTGGGAATCATTTGACTTGCTAATTGTGCCTTGAGTATTTAGGGCTTCTGGGCTCATTAATATCCACTTATCAGTGATTGCATTTCATGTGTATTCTTTTGTGATTGGGTTAACTCACTTAGGATGATATTTTCCAGATCTAACCATTTACCTACAAATTGCATGAATTCATTATTTTTAATTGCTGAGTAATATTCCATTGTATAAATATACCACATTTTCTGTATCCATTCTTCCTTTGAGGGATATTTGGGCTCCTTCCAATTTCTGGCTATTATAAACAAGGCTGCTATAAACATAGTGGAGCATGTGTCTTTATTGTATGCAGGGGAATCCTCTGGGTATATGCCCAGGAGTGGTATACCAGGGTCCTCTGGAAGTGACATGCCCAATTTTCTGAGGAACCGCCAGACTGATTTCCAGAGCGGTTGTACCAACTTGCAATCCCACCAACAGTGGAGGAGTGTTCCTCTTTCTCCACATCCTCGCCAGCACTTGTTGTCTCTTGAGTTTTTAATCTTAGCCATTCTGACTGGTGTGAGGTGGAATCTCAGGGTTGTTTTGATTTGCATTTCCCTGATGACTAATGATGTTGAACATCTCTTAAGGTGTTTCTCGGCCATCCAAATTTCTTCTGGTGAAAATTCTTTGTTTAGCTCTGTACCCCATTTTTTGATAGGGTTATTTGGTTCTTTGGGGTCTAACTTCTTGAGTTCTTTGTATATATTGGATATTAGCCCTCTGTCGGATGTGGGGTTGGTGAAGATCTTTTCCCACTTTGTTGGTTGCCGTTTTGTCCTTCTGACAGTGTCCTTTGCCTTACAGAAACTTTGTAATTTTATGAGGTTCCATTTGTCAATTCTTGATCTTAGAACATAAGCTATTGGTGTTCTGTTCAGGAACTTTCCCCCTGTGCCCATGTCCTCCAGGGTCAAAATCCCAACTCAATTCTTCATAGATCTAGAAAGAGCAATTCTCAAATTCATCTGGAGCAACAAAAAACCCAGGATAGCTAAAACTATTCTCAACAATAAAAGGACTTCTGGGGGAATCAATATCCCTGACCTCAAGCAGTACTACAGAGCAATTGTGTTAACAACTGCATGGTCTTGGTACAGCAACAGGCAAGTAGATCAATGGAATAGGATTGAAGACCCAGAAATGAACCCACAGACTTATGGTCACTTAATCTTTGATAAAGGAGCCACAACCATCCAGTGGAAAAAAAGATAGCCTTTTCAACAAATGGTGCTGGCTCAACTGGAGGTCAACATGCAGAAGAATGTGAATCAACCCACTCTTATCTCCTTGTACTAAGATCAACTCCAAGTGGATCAAGGACCTCCACATAAAACCAGACACACTGAAACTATTAGAAAAGTTCCTGCCTATTTTAAGGCATTGCTTGGGAGAAGTCTTGTGGTCTTTGCTCTATGACCCAAGGCAAAGCCAACTGGATGGTCTTGAGCTACCCCACTGTAAAGGTTCAGCCTCTACTGACCCGGCTTGGAGTACCCCCACCAAGATGGTGACATGGTTCAGTTTGCCAAGGGTGTAGGGAAGGAGCTAGAGACTTCTTTTATAGCTATTGGCCCTCTGAAAGCTTTCTGGTTTTTTGTTTGTTTGTTTGTTTTTGTTTTTGTTTTTGTTTTTGGCTTGGAAGAGATTTTATGTAAGGAACTCCAGGTAAAAGAGAAGAGATTCTCTCTTTGGGCTTGCAGGAACATCAGAGACGCAGCTAGCAGGACACAGGTAAAACAGAATTCTAGGAAAGAGAGCTAAGGAGCCCTCATGAATTTGGAAGAACTCAAAAGAAAAGTAGAGTAGCTCAGTAGAATGATATAGAAAGAGGTTTCTAAACAGCTGGAATCAGTCTTGTAAATAGATATTTTATATAAAGTTCAGAGTTACTTCACTGAACTAGCAG
This sequence comes from Apodemus agrarius, assembly GCA_964023405.1. Classification (NCBI taxonomy): domain Eukaryota; kingdom Metazoa; phylum Chordata; class Mammalia; order Rodentia; family Muridae; genus Apodemus; species Apodemus agrarius. Next base: position 25,308,621 of record OZ030024.1, on the reverse strand, counting down.
GTTTTTACCTCAGTTTATACCTCCCATGTCTTTTTTTTTTTTTTTTTTTTTTACTTTTTCAAGACAGGGTTTCTCTGTGTAGCCCTGGCTGTCCTGGAACTCACTCTGTAGACCAGGCTAGTTTCGAACTCAGAAATCCGCCTGCCTCTGCCCCCAAGTGCTGGGATTAATAGCATGAGCCACCACTGCCCGGTTTTTACTTTTTTTTTTTTTTTAAACCTCCCATGTCTTTAGTGGTATAAATATTAGATAATCTGAACAGTTACACAGAGTTTGAATTTAGAATGATGACTATGTTCTGGGAATATAGTAGTTGTCTTAACTATGCTGTGATTAAACACCATGACCAAAAACATCTTGGGTTATACTTCCTTTCACTGTTCATGATCCAAAGAAGTCAGCACAGCAACACAAACAAGGCAGGATTCCAAAGGCAGGAGCTAATGCAGAAGTCACAGAGGGGTGCTGCTTACTGGGTTGCTTCACATGGCTTGTTCAGTCTGCTTTCTTACCTACGGCAACCAGCCCAGGAGTGACCTCACCCACAATGAGCCCTTCCACATCAACCACTAATTAAGAGAGTCCCCACCAGCTTGCCTACAGCCCAATTTTATGGAGCCATTTTCTCAGCTGAGGCACCCTCTTTCCTGATTACTTCAGTTTGTGTCAAGGGGATATAAAACTAGCCAGGACAGCTGACAACTTAACACATAAATGCATCACTGTTAAGCTATAACTTTAAGATTAAACATTAATTAAGACATCACAATATAGAACATCTTACACACCAGTTTGTTTGTAAGTTTTTTTTGGCAGTTTGGTTTCTTTAAAAAACACAGAAATATTCTATTTTTGTTTTAATCCCAGGTACGGGATACAGGGCTGGTTTAGATTGTCCACAGCAGCTGACTATAATTTGTACTTAGCAGGGGTATGATTTTGCCAGTGGCAGATAGTTTCTGATTGTTTGATGTCTGGAATTCTGGGAACTTTTTAGAGAGTATATAAATTAGGGGGTCCTGAGAGGTGGGTTGGGTTGTTGGTTGCCATTTGTAATGTGTGAGGAAGAGGAGAAAGAGGAGGAGAAGAAGGAAGAAGGAGGGGGGAGTAGGAAAAGGAAGAGGAAGAAGAGGAGGAAGAGAAAGAGGAGGAGGAGGAGGAAGTAGTAGAAGTAGTAGTAGTAGTAGTAGTAGTAGTAGTAGTAACTAGATATCCTGATGGCAAAGATTAAGCTTGTCCTAAGGAACTCCATACCCCTAATCAGCAGAAGTAGTCTAATGATAGTGTCAATCTCTGTCCCCTTTCTCCTTCTTTTCCTTCTGGAGTGATGTTAGGGGTTTGAAAGGGTCGAAAAAAGGATAAAGAAGAGTGGAAGAAAGAACCCCAAAGCTGCCAAAGTCCAGCTATACCAGTCCTACACCTTATAAACTTTAAAACTCTGTAGTTAGGCAGTGGAGGCACAAGCTTTTCATCCCAGCACTCAGAAAGCAGAGGCAAAAAAAAAAAAAAAAAAAAAAAAAAAAAAAAAAAACCTGCTCGTGTACTAGGTCAGCTAGGTGTATGCCTTCCAGGTCAGTCAGCATACCACAGTGAGACTGTGATTCAAACAAACAATCTAGAAACAAGGCTGCACAACATTATGAGTCTCCTTAATATCACATAATTGTGCGTTTAAAAATGACTGAAATGGGGCGGGCGGTGGTGGCGCACGCCTTTAATCCCAGCACTTGGGAGGCAGAGGCAGGCGGATTTCTGAGTTCGAGGCCATCCTGGTCTACAGAGTGAGTTCCAGGACAGCCAGAGCTACACAGAGAAACCCTGTCTCGAAAAACCAAAAAAAAAAAAAAAAAAAAAGACTGAAATGGAGCCAGGCATGGTGCTCATGACTATAATAGTACTTGGGAGGCAGAGGCAGGAAGATTGCTACAAGTATGAGGCCAGCCTGATCTATACATCAAATTCTAGGCCAGCAAGGGCTACAAAATAAGACCTGATATCAAAAAAGTAAAGAAAGTTTATGGAAAAAAAATATATATAACCATGATTTAAAATAACAAATAATGTCTTCTCTAAAAACCACAGAATCAGGTAACAAGTGAATAGAATGAAAATTACATCTCAAGCTGTCTGTAGCTCAGTCAATAAAGGACCTGCTCTGAAAACATGAAGATTTGAATTGAGATCCCCAGAAACCACATAAAAATCTAGGCTTGGCATACCCATCCCCCAGCCTTGAGAGGCTAATTCGGGCCTTGTTTGCCACAGTCACCTAGCAGACCTAGGTGAAGCCTATTGTTTTGCCACATCCACAGCTTCCTGCAAGAAGCCACTACCTGCTGAGCAGCTGAGCTAGTTTTCCTGATGAGATCCTGGCAAGATGGGAGATGGGCTCCCCCCTCCCTTTAAATTCAGAGTTAAGCATTAAACATTGGGCCTTGATCAGAACTTTGTCTTGGCTTCGTTATTTCTTGCCCATCAGTTCTCTTTCGGCCTCCGCTCTCCTTCCAGATGTATCCAGTTTGATCAAAGCTGCTGGACAGCTACAGCCTGGTAGTGCACACCTGTAATCCCCACAATGGTAAGACAAGAGTTGGAGACCGGCAGATCCCTGCAAACTTTTTAGCCAGCCATCCTGGAGTATGTGGTAAAATTCCAAGTCAATGGGAAACTGTTTCAAACAGAAGGTGGAAAGCACTGTACTGTTGACAAAGGCACAGCTTTGTCAAGGACCATAATGCCTTAAGGTCATGGGAGTGGCAGAGCCTTCCCCAGGGGAGGCTCAGAGGAATCAGTAAGGCCTTCCTCCGGGCCAAGTATGAGTGTTTACTACGTGCATACCTGGAACCTGTGAAAATCAGAAGAGTGTTGGATCCCCTGGAACTGGAGTTACAGATGATCATGAGCTATCATTGAAAGGATGAGAATTACAGGCTAAGAATCCCCGTGCCTAAGTCTTAAATGACCCCAAAAAGCATAAGTTTAGCCCACTCTTTGTTAGCACGGGAATGCACACATCACACCCGCCTCCAGGGTCCAGCTGCAAGCCACAGGACTGGGAAGGTCCCTGGTGTCCTTTCCCATCTCCTCAGAGCAGCTGAGGCGAGGGCGAGCGCAGCTGGGCTGGCAGGATCACCGCAAGGGCTGCGGGGCTTGTGCCTGGTGGGCGCTCAGGTCCCCAAGCACCTACTACTAGTTGGGGGGCCTTTGAATACGTAATCCTGGCCCCATAACAAGAAATGCGTAACAGGAAATATGTATGTGACCCTGTGCATGATCCTGGCCCTGTAATAGGAAATGTGTACGAGGCAGCTGCGTAAGCGGAAATGAGCTAACTCGTTTCTATCTGGCTTCTATAGGAAACTGATTGGTTCTCAGAGTGTGGGCTTAGATAATTTAAACTGATTGGCTTAGAAGCTATGGAGTGGTACAAATCCATTGGCTCGCACTGCACAGGCTCTCGATGCTAAGGGATGATTGGTTTGTGTTAGGCGAGTTCTGTTGTAAGCCTATAAAAGCTGTCCTGATTCTGCACTCGTGGTTCACAATCCTCTACCCTGTGTGGTGTATGATTGTGATCCCCAGAGCCTCTGGAATAAAAATCCTCTTGCTGTTGCATCAAGACGTTTCTCGCAAGTGATCTGGGGTGTTGCCTTCTGAGGCGTGGGGTGCTGGGGGCATCCCTGTTTTTCTTTCGGGTGTTACACCACATATATGCTAAGACATGAACCCATGCAGGTCCTCTGCATGAGCAACAAGTGCTTTTAACCACTAGCCATCTTCCAGGCCCTCATAACTCTAAATTTATGTCCCCTCTTGACCTTTACCACCTAAGTACTCTTGTGCAATTACTCTGTGATGCTAGTACAATGATGGAATTATCTACTGATGCATTTGTCAGACCATAACCCTGCAATTTAGACATAAGAGTCTGTGCCTGTGTCTGGGAGTGGGGCAGAGGGATCAAAATTACATTGTTTCTTCTAATTTTGTTGAACTATTATTCAGATGTTAGATCTCTTGGTTTTATCTTTTATGAAGCTTGTCTTTTCTATAACCATCTACTTTCTAAAAAATCATTTGTGGCTGGGGACTAGAAAGATGACTCCCTGCTTAAGAAAGTTTGTTGCTCTTCCAGAGAACCTGAGTTCACTTCCCAGCATCCACATTGGGCAGCTCATAGTCATCTCTAGCTCTAGTTCCCTGGGATTCATCACCTAATTCTAGCCTCCACAGGTGTGCGCGCACGTGTGTGTGTGTACACACACACACATACACATACACACACACGTACCACACAGAGATTTAAAAATCATGTGAGGAATCTAGAGAGAAATGGCCAAAAGGTTAAGAGCAGTAACTGCTCTTCCACATGACCCAGGTTTGATTCCCACTATCCACATGGTTCACAACTATTTGTAACTCCAGTTCCAAGGGATCTGATACTCTCTTCTCTTCTGGCCTTCTTAGATATCAAGAATGTACATGGTATACAGACATAAATGCAGTAAAACACACATGCATATTAAATTAAAACTGGAAACTCATTTAGGAGCTGAAGAGACATCTCAGTGGATAAAAGAGCGCATTACTCTTGCAGAGGACCTGGGTTCAGTTCCCAGCACCCTCATCAAATGGCTCATAACTACCTATCAGGCTAACTCAAAGGAATACAACACCTTTTCATTATTTTAGGGCTCCCTTTAAATCTGTGGCATGCAAACACACATACATATACACATAAATAAATAGGTCATGGAAAGACAGCTCAGTAATTAAGAAGTATTACTGCTCTTTTAGAGGACATGAGTTCAAATTCCAGCACCATATCAGGCAGCTCACAAATACTTATAACTTTAGCTCGGGGATCCAATGTCCTCCTGACCCCTTCAAGCACAAGGAGTCTGTCTGTCTGTCTTTCTGTCTGTCTCCCCCCCCCCACACACAAATAAAAATAGAATCTTTTTAGTGATAAAAGATAAAAATAAATGTAAAAAATCTGTTATATGTCCTTTACAGCACTAGGCTTACATTAAACATATTTAAAAAAACACTCTCGAAATACATTTTTATATTATTTTTAAGCTATTTGCACAGAATTCTATATTTTGTGAAATGAAAAACTCACCTCTTTTCTCCCTTTTTCAAATTGTTTTATTCTGCACAGAATTTCCTTTGCTGCCTTCCAGTGCTCTCCAAGAGTCTCTTTCTCACTTATGTCCTTTAGTTCTGTTTCATTTTCACTACAAGAATTCTGTCCTAGACTTAATTTCCCAGCTTTGTAATATGGGATGGCACAGGGCAAGGAGGGGAAGGGGATAATGAGTTTATCATTATTAGAAATGTTATTGTCACACTATAATAACAACTTACATATTCCACCTATCCCATCTTTAAACTATATCCATATACAATAACTGGTACTGAAAATAAGTGGGAAGAGTGCATAGCAGAAACTCAGGAGTTAGGCACAAATTAGGCTCTATTTTTCATAATTATAGGAAAATGTTATTCCAGATACAAGGTTATTGGCTTTAAAGTTGTTTGTTTGGAATGAAAGAATTAAATTCAGGGTCAATCACATGCTAAGCATATACTCTATTACTCATCTGTCTCCAAACCCAAAGTAGACTGTTGGTTAGCTTTTCATCTACTTCACAAAAATTAGAGACATCTGGGAAGAGGGAACCTCAACTGAGAAAATGCCCCTATCAGACAGCCTATAGACAATACTGTCAGTCTGTAGGGGCATTTTCTGGATTAATGAATGATGTAGGAAGGCCAAGATCACTGGAGGAGATACCATCCCTGGGCAGGTGGTCCTGGGTTGGATACAAAGCAAGCAGAGCAAGCCGTATAAGCAGTACCCCCATGGTCTCTGATTCAGGTCCTGTCATTGAACCTGATTCAAGGTTCCTGCCTTGACTACCTGACTTCATGATGGACTGTAAAATGTAAACTGAAAGAAATTATTTTCTCCCCAAGTTGCTTTTCATCATAGTGCTTATTACAACTGTAGAAAGCAAACTAGGGGGCACAGGCATGTTTAAAACATCATCCTTCTAAAAATTTATTATGTTTATAGTTTGTTGTTCACAAAGACATTTTATAGCTACTACCAGCTCTCTTGGCTCAGCTAGACGGCTCATCAATTCTTTAAATATGCCAGGCTCTCTGTAAGCTAGGACCTGTTGCCTAGGCCTAAGATATTTGCCCATAGCAATTCAGATCTCTCAAGAATTACTTTCATTCTATGCTTTTGGGCCCTTTCTCCCAAAACCTTCACTACTTTAAATCTGGACCAGTTAGCTTTGCTTATCGGTTTCCATATATCCACAATCTACTCCTGAGTTTCCATATATCCACAATCTACTCCCTCACAATCTTTATGTCAATTTTTAATAATATCAAGTCTGTTTTTAGAATTACTAGTTCTTTACTTAGACTAAACTATATCTCAATCCCAATGCCTTACATGATACTTAGCATATAACAAAAATTTCAGTATTTAAAAAAATGAGCAAAGGTACTTTCTGATTTAGAAATAAATCACAAGGCACAGAATAGTGAATTCTCTCAGCTGCTGTTATCTGGCTGGATATTCTCTACAACATAGGCTTGAGTACACTGAAACAGCCTAATAATAGTCATTTCCAAATTATACATGCTCTTTTCTTCTCTTTTCTCTTTCTCTTTTCTTTTTTCTTTTCTTTTTTTCTTTCTTTCTTTCTTTCTTTTTTTTTTTTTTTTTTTTTTTTTTTTTTTGTTGTTGTTGTTGTTGTTGTTGTTGTTTTTCGAGACAGGGTTTCTCTGTATAGCCCTGGCTGTCCTGGAACTCACTCTGTAGACCAGGCTGGCCTTGAACTCAGAAATCCTCCTGCCTCTGCCTCCCAAGTGCTGGGATTAAAGGTGTGTACTACTACTGCCTGGCTCATACATGCTCTTTTCAAGCCTAAAAAAATAACCTAGACCGGGCGTGGTGGCGCATGCCTGTAATCCCAGCACTTGGGAGGCACAGGCAGGCGGATTTCTGAGTTCGAGGGCAGCCTGGTCTACAGAGTGAGTTCCAGGACAGCCGGGACTACACAGAAAAACCCTGTCTCGAAAAACCAAAAAAAAAAAACAACAACAACAACAAAAAAAAAACCTAGAAGCTGAAAAAGCCTGGATCATTGGAGCACATACAAATTTCTCTTTAGCAACGCTGGTTATTTTCTTTCCTTTTCCTTTTGAACAAGTTCTTACTATGTAACTCATGAAGATCTGCCTCTGGTCCTGAAATCAAAGACCTGTGTCACTATATCTGACAGCTGAAATTTTGGACTTGTTTGTTTTAGATAAAAGTCTTAATATGCAGCATTGGCCGGTGTGGAACTCCCAGTGTAGATGTAGGGATCTGCCTGCCTCTGCATCCCAGGGCTAGGATAAAGGTGTGAATCACCATACCCAGCCAGCTGATATTGTTCTAAAGTAATGGTAAACTTACTAATGTTTTTGCAGTTGTGAAGCACATAAGTGGCAGCTTTGTTTAGGTCTTCACTCCTAAATTCCGTTAAGGCTTGTATCATCAGTGGAAGCCCATTGTTTTTTAAAAGTTCATACTGATTTTTCTCTATAAAAATATCAAACATTAAAATGGTTATTATTTTTCATAAAGCATACGTATGAGGTCATGATTCATCAGTATGATAATTATGAACATAATTCAAACTTGAAAATAAAGAATTGTAAAAGTATTTTTAATTTAGGTGATAATCTGCTTAAACTACATAAGTCATAAATAATTTCTAACATATAGCCACATCCTAAATAAAATTAATTCTTTTTTTTTTTTTTTTTTTTTTTTTTTTGGTTTTTCGAGACAGAGTTTCTCTGTGTAGTCCTGGCTGTCCTGGAACTCACTCTGTAGACCAGGCTGGCCTTGAACTCAGAAATCTGCCTGCCTCTGCCTCCCAAGTGCTGGGATTACAGGGGATTACAGGCCTGCGCCACCATGCCCGGCATAATAAAATTATTTCTAAAATTTAGCCACAATGGACCATACCTCATACCAGTAAACAAATAACTTTTTTTTTTTTTTTTTTTTTTTAGTTTTTCGAGACAGGGTTTCTCTGTGTAGCTCTGGCTGTCCTGGAACTCACTCTAGACCAGGCTGGCCTCGAACTCAGAAATCTGCCTGCCTCTGCCTCCCAAGTGCTGGGATTAAAGGCATGCGCCACCACCGCCTGGCAACAAATAACTTTTAAAAGATCAAGAGTGGGGCTGGAGAGATGACTCAGTGATTAAGAGCACTTGCTGCCCTTGCAGAGGACCCAAGTTAGGTTCCCAACACCCACATCAAATGGCTCACAACTACCTGTAACTCAGGCTCCGGGGACTCTGCTGGAAAGCCCTCCTCTTTTGGCTTCTGTGGGACCCCAGAGAGACACATAACAGACACACAAACAATAACATTCATAAAGGTTAAAAGAAAGAATAGAGAAACTGATAAAGGAAGCAGAAGCTGAGGGAAGAGAAGAGAAGGTAAAAGGCTAGAAGAGGGAAAGGGAACCGATGAGGGAGCTGGTGGAGTGGAGTGGAGATGCTGGCGGGAGTGGAGTTCACTGAAGGCTAGAAGAGCTGACCTCTCAAGGTTTCTGGTGAGAGATAACAGGATTAGATTTGTATACTGACATGATGAGAAGACTGAAAATGGAGAGGAACAAGAGCTTCAGTGACTAACGGAATAGAATGTGAGAAAGAAAATAAGGACCAGCCGGGCGGTGGTGGCGCTCGCCTTTAATCCTAGTACTTGGGAGGCAGAGGCAGGTGGATTTCTGAGTTTGAGGCCAGCCTGGTCTACAGAGTGAGTTCCAGGACAGCCAGGACTACACAGAGAAACCCTGTCTCGGAAAATCAAGAAAAAAAAAAGGGAAAGAAAGAAAGGAAGGAAGGAAGGAAGGAGGGAGGGAGGGAGGGAGGGAGGGAGGGAGGGAGAAAGGAAGGAAGGAAGGAAGGAAGGAAGGAAGGAAGGAAGAAAGAAAGAAAGAAAGAAAGAAAGAAAGAAAGAAAGAAAGAAAATAAGGAACTTAAATGACTGGAAGGAAAGCTGGATTTTAAGAGGGGTAAAACCATGTTTCCACCCCTCTGTGCTAATACACACACTGAGTTAACTGAATACTCACCACAATCCTCTGTGCAGTGACCAATGGCAAGTATGATGCTAAATTTTTCTCTTGAATCAAGAGTTTCATGAAGGAGTAATGCCAGAAGTGTAGAAACAATGTGGTATTTGGATAATACCAATGCAAAAGCAGCTGCTAGTTTAATATAGGAAAAAATAAGTACAAATTTAAAATTTCTAATTATACCTGTACTATGTTTTCAGAGCTTATTCAAGAATATCATAGGCCTATATAATATCTAATATGTACATGCCATGTATCATTCAACATATTATAGTAATTTAAATAAATATACTGTAAGATGATGACTTATTATAGTCCTTATTATATATTCTTTTTGCTGTTGTTTTGGGACAAGGTTTCTCCATGTAGTTCTGGCTGACCTGGAACTCTCTATGTAACCAGGCTAGCCTTAAACTCACAGAAATCTACCTGCCTCTGCCTCCCCAGTGCTGAGATTAAAGGTGTGCCATCATGACTAGCTCTTTATGTGCTTTTTAAAAGAATGTTTTCTTATTAGTTGCTCTGCATGATGCTGCAAATATGAACTAATACTATAGTCCTAAAAGCCAAATATATATATATTCTTACTTACTGGTATCTACACTGGACAGTAAGGACATTACTAGATAATCAAACCCTGCTTGAGGCTGAATATTGTCTTATCTGGCTATGATGCTACTAATATTAATGAGGCATATATAAACCTATGATGAACTGTGATAAGATTCAAGAAGTCTACTATGCTAAGCTATACTTTTCCTCATAAGGTATCTATTATTTTATTTTGATAGTTTGAGACAGGGTGTGATGGTTTGTATATGATTGGTTCAGGGAGAAACCCTATTAGGAGGTGTGGCCTTGTTGGAGTAGGTGTGTCACTGTGGGTGTGGCCTTAAGACCCTCACCCTAGTTGTCTGGAAGTCAGTCTTCTACTAGCAGCCTTCAGATGAAGATGTAGAACTCTCAGCTCCTCCTGTACCGTATCTGCCTGGATGCTGCCATGTTTCTGCCTTGATGACAATGGACTGAACCACTGAGCCTGTAAGTCAGCCCCAATTAAATGTTGTCTTTTATAAAACTTGCATTAGTCATGGTGTCTGTTCACAGCAGTGAAACCCCAACTAAGACACAGGGCCTTACACAACTTAGGTTGGCTTTAAAACTTATTATTAAGTAGAGGCTAACCCTGAACACTGATTCTTCTACTTCTACTTTCTAAATGCTGGGTTCATAGGTATGCACTATCCTGCATAGCCTTTACAGGGCTTTCAAAAGAGTTCATCTGGAGTCTAACAATACTGGTATGAACAATAATCAAGACTATGAATTATTCAAGGAACTCAAGGAATTACTCAATATATGATTACTTTTTTTTTTTAACATTTACTTATTGTGTTTGTGTGTGCTCTTGCACATGTGCCATAGTGCACACATACAGGTCAGAGGACAACTGTATCCATGAGTCAATTTTCTTATTTTACCACATGGGTCCCAGTATTGAACCCAGCTTGTCAGGCTTGGCTGCAGGCACCTCTACCTGCTGATACATCTCATGGTTGAAGGGACTACATCTCAACAATTTTTATGCCTTTAGGACTCAGCACACAGGAGGTATTCAGTAACTGCTTATTAAGTAGGCATCTAGGGGTGGAGAGATGGCTCAGCAGTTAAGAGAACTTGCTGGTCTTATAGAAGGAGACTCAGGTTCAGTGTCTAGCTCTGACATCACAGCTCAGTCACCTGTACCTCCAGTTCCAGGAGATCCAATGTCTTCTTGTGGTTTCTATGTCCACTAGGCAGACACATGGCATACATAAAAACATTAAGGTAAAATACTCAAATACATAAAATACATCTTTAAAAACTCAGCCATCTACTTTTTGGGCTGTTGTGAATGTAAAGACTTCCTCAGCACAAGAATTTACAGACCACCATTCTAAGTGTTTATATGAGTGAGAAGCAGATGTGTCCATGGTTCTGGCCCTGATGCTCTGGGTATGTCAGACATCACCCTTGTCACGCTTGTCACATAAAGGCATGTTTTAATTCTTTGAATTTTATGCATATGATGTGTCTCTATATAAGTAGATGCCAAGTGCATTCAGGTGCCTGCAGAAGCCAGAAGAAGGAGTTGGGTTCCTGGAGCTGGAGTCCTCCAGCTGTGGTTGTGAGCTGTTCAACTTGGGTGCTGGAAACAAAATTTAGGTCCTCTGGAAAAGTAGCCAGAGCTCTTAACTGCTGAATCTAATTATTTTCCATTTCTGCTATCTCAATGTCTTTTGATTTGTCATCTAAATTTCTTTTATTAAAGTTGCTTTTTCTTTCTTTCTTTCTTTTTTCTTTCTTTTTATTTTATTTTATTTATTTATTTATTTTTTTTTTGAGACAGGTTCTCTGTGTAGCCCTGGCTGTCCTGGAACTCACTCTGTAGACCAGGCTGGCCTCGAACTCAGAAATCCTCCTGCCTCTGCCTCCCAAGTGCTGGGATTAAAGGTGTGCGCCATTGCCGCCTGGCTGCTTTTTCTTTTTAAAGACAAGGTCTCACTGTGTTATCCTGGCTGGCTGGGACACAGAAGATGCACTGCATACACCACCACATCTAGATAACACAACTCTTTAATTGAAATAATAATTTAAGAATAACAGGATCTTATTTTGATCCTCTCATTAGACCTAAAGTCAGACTTAGATATGTATCCTTAGGGAAGTTGCAATGTTTGATGAAAAAACAAGGAATTGGAATAGGTAATTTCTAAGATTCCTTTCCATTTGTAAGAAGCTGAAATTTTGTTAATAGTACTTAGTGTAGCATTTCAACATTCATCATGTTCAGCTCAAACAAAGTTCAATTATAGAAAATTGACTAAGCATTTTCACTCACAGTTATCAGTAATACATGCATCCAAGGTCTTTGTCACTACCACTGCAAGCTTAGCACTGGAAAGAGTATTGTGTGAATCAGACTCCAGTTGCACAAGAACTTGAGACAAAACGTCCAGTCCACCGGAAGATACAAAGCAGTTCTGAACATGTGCTTAAGAAATAAAGTAGCAAAACTATTAGTATTTCAAAAACAAAGGGTGTATTATCTTATTCAATCATTTTACATTAGATACATTTATTTGGCTTTTCAGATACTGAAACTCTCCAGAATTCATGGATTAAAAGCTCAACTTTTGTCTGTCTATTTATGTGCACATATGCACACATAGTAACATAGTAACGCTCCCCTGACACAGTACAATGATATGTACAGTAGGACAGTGCTTTGTTCTGTGTAGGAAATCTTTCATTTCATTTCTGAGCGCATTTCTGAGAACATTTCTGAGCCTGTTCTGTAATATGAATAAAGTACCCTTCATAACTATTAAACAAGTATTTCAGGAGGACTATAAAGAATAAATTCAGAAGGGGTGGGGAATGGAAAAGTGGTCTAGCCCTATCATCTTAGGACTGGGGCAAAAGAGAGTGAGCTGCAGCCTGGGCTTACAGCAGAACCCTAACTCAACATAATAATGAAAAAAACAGATTGATTCATTCATTTATCCTGGTATTATAATCAGCAAGTTGCCTATTCTCCAAATTCTAGCATAACTCACATCTCAGACTGCTTTGTTCTACACATAACAATGTGTCTTATTGTCTCAAAACCACATATAGTTTTGTTTGTTTTTTGAGATATAGGGTTTCTTTTATGTATTTCTGGCTAGCTGTCCTGAAACTCACTGTACAGACCTGGCTGGCCTTGAACTTATGACCAGCTGCCTCTGCCTCCCAAGTGCTGGGGTTAGAGGAGCATGCCATCATGCCCTGCCATGCATACCTTTTATTTATACCTAACTATTTTGCTTCTTGGAGCACAAAATTCTATCATTGAGTAAAGATTCAATAACAGATATACACAAACATTTTTATATAATTTATAAATAAAAATGTTTATATATTATGTATTTATAAGTTTATTTTTGAGACAAAGTCTAACTATTTATCCCAGCTGGCTTCACACTCAAGATTCTCTTGCTGCTTCTTCCCAGGTGATGTTATAGACATGTAACACCATGCCCCATCGTTGCTAAGAAAGGGTCCCCTGAAGCCCTGAAGTCAGTATCTCTATAGCTTCTACCCTAGAAACAGGCTTGTGACCAAGGGATATGAGGCTAGTAGTTAAAATCCTGCCACAAAACTTTTTCCTAGAGCCAGGTGTGGTGGCGCACGCCTGTAATCCCAGCACTTGGGAGGCAGAGGCAGGCGGATTTCTGAGTTCGAGGCCAGCCTGGTCTACAGAGTGAGTTCCAGGACAGCCAGGACCACACAGAGAAACCCTGTCTCAAAAAACCAAAAAACAAAAAAAAAAAAACCAACAACAACAAAAAAAACCTTTTTCCTAGGTTACTGCAGTTCTGAGGATGATAATTTCAATTCCAAGATGACTAAAAACAAAAATTAATTTTTGTATTGTAAATAAAAGAGGTATTTACCTAAAATAGTATCACATCCAGAATTTAACAGAGCTTACTTACTTATTTGGTGGTAGGGACTGAAATCAGAAACGTATACACACAACATCAGCATTTTCCCACTAAGCTACATCTCTAGCCGCTACCCCTTTCCAAAAACATATTTTGTGTTTATATTAATTATAAATATAAATTTATGCAGCCCAGAACTCCTTATGTTGCTAAGGCTGACCTTTGACTCCTGATTTCCCTGCTTCTACCAGTGCTGAAATTACAGGTTTGTGCGACCATCTGAGAAAGGGACTAAAAATTATTCAGTGTAGCCGGGTAGTGGTGGCGGCGGCAGCGGCAGTGGCGCACACCTGTAATCCCAGCACTTGGGAAGCAGAGGCAGGCCGATTTCTGAATTTGAGGCCAGCCTGGTCTACAAAGTGAGTTCCAGGACAGCCAGGGCTACACAGAGAAACCCTGTCTCTAAAAAGACAAACAAACAAAAAAAAGCAAACAAAAAAATTCAATGTAATAAAAATGATATTTTTTATTTATATGGGAATGTTTTTATTTATTCTTGTGGAAAGAGTGGAAACTGTATGCTGTGGAGTGCATATGCAAGTCAGAGAACAATTGTGAAGTCAGTTTTCAGCAAGCACCTTTACTCACTGATTTCACAGCTCTTGAAAACTTCACTTAGGAATGGAGCAGCTGGGACAGAAGTCTTCCAGCTGCCATTTGCACCAGGGAGCTGGGAAACTCCACAGCCTTCTATGCATAGCCCGCCAGGAGAGAGAGAGATCTCCAGGCAGTGCTTTCACTTTTGAACTTATAGGAGTAAGGACACAGGCTTACTGGCCCACAGGAGAAAAACAAACTCCAGCCAGAAACAACAATACCAACTAGCACCAGAGATAACCAGATGGCAAAAGGCAAGCATAAGAACCCTACCAACAGAAACCAAGGCCACATGGCAACATCAGTTCTCCCATCACAGCAAGTCCCAGATACCCCAACACACCAGAAAAGCAAGAGTTGGATTTAAAATCGTATTTCATGATGCTGATAGAGGGCTTCAAGAAAAACTTAAATAACTCCCTTAAAGAAATACAGGAGAACATTGGTCAACAGGTAAAAGCCTTTAAAAAGGAAACACAAAAATCCCTTAAAGAAATACAGGAGCTCATGGGTCAACAGGCAGAAGCCCTTAAAGAAGAAACAAAAATCCCTTAAAGAATTACAGGAGGGGCTGGAGAGATGGCTCAGTGGTTAAAGAGCACCAACTGCTCTTTTGAAGGTCCTGAGTTCAAATCCCAGCAACCACATGGTGGCTCACAGCCATCTGTAATGAGATCTGATGCCCTCTTCTGGTGTGTCTGAAAATAGCTACAGTGTACTTACATATAATAAATAAATAAATCTTTAAAAAAAAAAAAGAATTACAGGAAAACACAAACAACCAAGTGAAGGAACGGAACAAAACCATCCAGGATCTAAAAGTGGAAGTAGAAACAATAAAGAAATCACAAAGTGAGACATCTCTGGAGATAGAAAACCTTGGAAAGAATTCAGGAGTCATAGATGCAAACAACAGAATACAAGAGATAGAAGAAAGAACCTCAGGTGCTGAAGATACCATAGAAAACATTGACTCAACAGTCAGAGAAAATGCAAAATGCATAAAGCTGGTAACCCAAAACATCCAGGAACTCCAGGACACAATGAGAAGACCAAACCTAAGGATTATAGGTATAGACGAGAGTGAGGATTTATATCTTAAAGGCCCAGTAAATATCTTCAACAAAATTGTAGAAGAAAACTTCCCTAACCTAGAGAAAGAGATGCCCATGAACATACAAGAAGCCTTTAGAACTCCAAACAGACTGGACCAGAACAGAAAATCCTCCCAACACATAATAATCAAAACACCAAATGTACTAAACAAAGAAAGAATATTAAAAGTAGTAAGGGAAAAAGGGCAAGTAACTTATAAAGGCAGACCTATCAGAATTACGCCAGACTTCTCACCAGAGACTATGAAACCTAGAAGATCCTGGGAAGACTTCATACAGACCCTAAGAGAACACAAATGCCAGCCCAACTATACCCAGAAAAACTCTCAATCATCATAGATAGAGAAACCAAGATATTCTATGATAAAAACAAATTTATACAATATCTGTCTACAAATCCAACCCTACAAAGGATAATTGATGGAAAATGCCAACACAAGGAGGGAAACTATACCCTAGAAAAAGCAAAAAGTAATCTTCTTCCAACAGTCCCAAAAGAAGATACCCACACAAACATAAAAATAACATAAAAAATAACAGGAAGCAACAATCCTTAATATCGCTTAACAACAATGGACTCAATTCCTCAATAAAAAGACATAGACTAATGAAATATTTCTCATGTAAATTTTCAATTTTACCAGAAAATATTTGTAATTCCCCTTTTAATTAATTTAGTAATGTTTTTTATGTCTACTATTTTATCTGCATTATTTTTCATGATAATCTTCAATTTTAATGTCTTTCTATATATTTCCTCTATTTTATCAGAAATGTTTTCAATGTAAATCTTTAATTTTATCACAAATGTTTCTAACCCCCTTCAATTAATTTAGAAAGAGTTTTTATATCTACCATTTTATATGTAAAATTTTCCATGAAATAGTCAATTTTAACATGTTTGTCTATATATTTCTTGAATTTTACCAGACATATTTGCCATGTAAATCTTCAATTTTATCTGAAAATGTTTATACTTTCACCTTCAATCAACTTAGAATTATCTTTATGCCGATCATTTTATCTGTATAATTTCCATGATAATCTTTAATTTTAACATGTTTTTCTATATATTTCTCAGCTGGGCAGTGGTGGTGAACACCTTTAATCCCAGCACTTGGGAGGCAGAGGCAGGCGGATTTCCGAGTTCGAGGCCAGCCTGGTCTACAGAGTGAGTTCCAGGACAGCCAGGACTACACAGAGAAACCCTGTCTCAAAAAACAAACAAACAAACAAATGAACAAAACAAACAAACAAACAAACAAAAAAGAAATATTTTCCATGTAAATCTTCCAAGTTTATCAGAAAATGTTTATAATTCCACTTTCAATCAACTTAGGAATACTTTTATGCCTACCATTATTATATCTATATAAAAATTTCCATGATAATCTTCAAAGAAAGGAAAAAGAAAACTTTACTTAAATATTTAAATTTTTTTACATTTATTTATTCATGTCTAAGTGCATACATATACTACAACACACATGTGGAGGTCAAAGGGTAACTTTTGGAACATGGTTTTCAACTTGCATGATATAAATCCGGGCATCAAACCCAGCTTGAATTTCAAGTCAGCCTTGATTGTAAGAGTCTTCACTTGCTGAGCCATATTGCCATCTCAAGCAAACATTTTCAACATCATGGTGACTACAAAACAGCTTCTTCACTATATTTCACTTCTTAAAGTATTTTTAATTTTTTTCAAAAAGGAAGGTTTTGATCTTGTTTGTGGTTTTTTAAAGTTTAGTTTTTATTTTTTTGAGATGAGGTCTCATGTAGTCTAACCCCTTCTGGACTCTATGGGTGCCTGCATGGACACAGTGCACATACAGACAAGCAGGCATACACATACATATACATAAAGTAAATGTTAAAAACCTATCCACAAACATTATACATCTCATGATTTTCATCTCATTTCTGCAACATTGCAATGTTTTGCTGTGTTAGTCAACTGGATCACAGTGACAACATACTTAAGATATGTGCCTATAGCCCTAGTGCTGGGGAAACAGGCAGATTTCAGAAGTTTGCTGACCAACAAGTCTAGCTAAAACAGCAAGCTTCAGTTTCAGCAAAAGACCTTGCCTCAAAAAGTATGGTAGAGAGTGACAGAGGAAAATACCCAAAGCTATTCCTTGCCTTCCACATTGGAATGCACAGGGAAGTGTTACACGTGCATGTGTACATGCCTGCAATACACATAAAGAGACACAAATGATAGTTTTATGTTTCCAATAATTTGTTGGGGCATATAGAAATACTATTTATTTTGTATGTCATTGTAGTAATACAGTTTACAGCTGGCCTAATGCTGCTTATATTCTAATGCTAATTTTGGGCCCCCAAGACTGGTGCCCCAGAGATGAAAGAATCTACATTTAAGATACTGAGTGACCCTGTCCCCAGTTAATTGTGATCGAAATAAAGATGCCAACAGCCAACAGCTGTTCTTATTATGGGGCTAGGGAGATGGCTCAGGGGTTAAGAGCACTGTCTGCTCTTGAAGACGGGGACATTGGTTCAGTTTCAAGAACCCACATGGTGGGTCACAACAGCCTGTAACTCTAATTCCAAAAGCATTTTTACTCTCTTGTCTTCAAAGGCACTGCACACATAAACATACAGGCAAATACTCACACTTACTAAAAAAAAAAACCCTTCAAAAATAAAGAAAAAAAGAACAAATAAATAGACATTCCAGATAGAAGAATATTCAAATTCTCTACTTTTTTGAGTAAGTTCTAGTAATTTCTATATTTTAAAGAATCTGACCAATGAAGAATTTTCTAATTGCATGATATAAAAACTGTTTCTATTATTACTTTACTAAGCTATGATAATGAGGCCGGAGAGACAGCTCAGCAGATAAGAGCACTGGCTGCTCTTACAGAGCTCGAGTTCAATTCCCAGCACCCACATGGTGCTCATGACCATCTATAACGGCATCTGATGCCCTCTTCTGGCATCTGCAGATGTACATGCAGCAGAGCACCCATATACATTATACAAACAAATAAATAGCTCTGATAATATCATGGGTGAGGAATGGAGAGATGCTTAGCAGTTAAGAGAACTGGGTGCCTTTCCAGCAGACCTGAGTTTGATTTCCAGCACTCAAGAGGCAGTTCATCACTGTAACTCCAATCCCACAGAATCCACACCCTCTTTTGGCTCCACTGGCACACATGTAGACAAGCATTCATATACATCAAATAAAAGCTAGGAAACAAAATCTGGAGTGATGTTGCTTCTCATAATAATTTAGGTTGGTAATTTAGATTATAGCCCAGTCTGGCCAGAAAGTCACTATATATGTACCCCAGGCTAGCCTTGAACTTTCAACAATCCTTATCTCTCAGATTTCCACAACGTCCAGAAATCTAAGTCTTTAATAACCACATACTTGGTTATCAGTCATCTTTTCAAGTTTTTTTTGTACATTCATTTTTAAAAATTGCATTTATGTTCTGACTGGGGAAACAGTGCTCAGCCATCAGCAGGAAAGCTTCGTCCTGTGGCAGACAACAACAAATACAGAGCCCTGAAGCCAGATGTTATGCAGAAAGGGAAAGACCTTGGAACACTCAGCCCTAAATAGGATGCCATTACCAAATCCCTCCCTCCTCAGAGCTTAGGATAAGAGGGCACCAGTAAACAAAGCCCTCTAAATCAACACGAGCAAAGCGTATAAGAACTCAGAGACTGAGGCAGCATGCACAGGACCTGCCCAGGTCTGCATCAGATCCTCTGCATGGATATTATGGCTTACAGATTAGCATATTTATGGAATTCCTGAGTATGCAAACAAATGAATCTCTGATTCTTGTGCCTTCTCTTGGGCTCATTTCCTTCTCTGTTTATTCTGCCCAACTCTGATGTGATAGTTTTTGTTTTCTCTTATGTATTTTATTTTGTTATATTTTAATTTTTTTCAAAGAATAATTACTTAAATATAAAGTTTGTGGAAACACATGCATGCACATGCACTTTGGAGGTCAGAGAACAGCTCTGTGGAATCAGTTCTCTCCTGGTACTTTTATGTAGGTTCTGAGGCTCAAACATGGATCCATCACACTTGCATCTTTTTGAGTGGCTAGTGTCCCTTTACAGACTGAGCCATCTCATTGGCTGCATGGTGTTCATTTCTAATTTAATTCTATTTTGGTTAGAGGGTACATCCTGGAGGTTGATTTCATTGCTTTATTTCATGAGGGTATTTAAAAGGGGAAAAAAAACTATATTGCAAGATGGGTATAGTTGTATATACCTACATTTCCAGAATGTGGGAGGTGGGGAAAGGAGGATCATAAGTTTAAGGTCATCATCAGCTATATAGACATACATAGCTACAATAAGCCAGTTTGGGCCACAGGAGACGTTCTCAGACCCCACCTCCCAAGAAACAACTATGCTGCTGCCAACATCTTTCCAATATCTTCCCAATAATATTGACTTCCAAGTTTCTCTTATCTTTAAGAGAGTAGCCAAGTACTTAAGGCAGAGGTAGGTCAGTATCCTAGGCCAGCCTGGTCTACATAATGAGTTCTGGGCCAACCAGGGCTATACAGTTAAGACCCTATCACAACAAAACAGTCTAAATATGTCCAAAATGGTCCAAATTAGAAGCATCAAACTCATGAATTGAATTTTGTAGTCTTTTGTTATGCTTTTAAATACGTTTCTTAATATACAACCTAGAAAATAGTGAATACTTACTATTATTTGCAAGAGTAAGTCCAATAAATGAGCATATAGGTCGAATTACCTCAGGTTTCATGCAATTCATTAGCCATTCATTAACATATGGAAAAAGTGAACAACAAAGTACTTGATTCTCATCTGAAAGGAGGAACACCATGTTTTAATCTGATTTTTGCAAAATATCAGCCACCATTTGTTTTCATATTTGGTTATAGATTGTTGAAATAATTACCATTTTGAGGATTGTTGACACATGCACACAGAGTACTGCACACTGAAGCCCATAACAGATAACTCTGGAAAACATTATTATCTGACAAATTCAACTCATAATTGCAAAGAACTGTCCTATTGGGTTAAAAAGAGAAGGTAATGAGTTTTTATAAATGTTCTAAAGCATTTTATAAATGTCCTAAGCAATGAATAATAAGACATTTTATTTACTTACCTGAACATCTGTGACAGAATTTCAATACAACCCGTTTCTCTCACAAGAGTTTGTCCATTCCCTTAAAAAAGAGCCAGATATTACATGCATATGACTTTTATTTAAAAATAATTTTATAAAACTTAAGACACTTAAATGGTATTATAATTAGCTTTTAAGCTACTTTAAGGTATTACAAAGCATACAGAATTACAGTAGGAAAAAAAACCTATAATTAAGGGGCTGGAGAGATGAGTTGGCAGTTAAGAGCATTTTCTGTTCTTCTAGAGGACCTGGGATCAATTCCCAGCAACCATATGGTCACTTACAACCATCTATAACTCTAGTTCCAAGAGACATGAGGCCCTCTTATGGCCTTTGTGGGTACCAGACATGCTCATGGTGCACAGACATACATGTAGGCAAAACATCCATACACATAAAATTTTAATTTCTTTTAAAAACACTATAGCCAGCTTTATTATAGAAAACATACTGTGCTCAGCAACTTATAGCATTCAGTTTTCGCCTAAAAATTACAAACTGCTTATTTTAAATTATAGTTGTTACAATATGAAAATAATCTCCAAATTAGAAAAACTACAAATCTTTTTCAGATTTTCCAAAATTGCAAAAAACAAAATCTAGAAGCAATTCAAGTAGCTGACAATTTCAAGAGTTAAACAAGTTTTTAAAACACGGAGGACTGGGGAGATGACTCAGTCAGTAAAGCAGCAGCATAAGGGCTTGAGTTTGATCCCCAGCACTCTGTGAAAAATACATGAGAGCCTGGGCACGGGAGCTTATGTCTGAGCCTGGGGCTTACCAGGCAGTCAGTCTAGTCAGATTGGAACACTTCAGAGTCAGTAAGTGACTCTGTCTCTAAATAAATAAATAAATAAATAAATAAATAAATAAAGTGGAAATTGATTGAGGAAAGTATCCACCAACAACCCCCAGCTTCTACATCAAGCACAAACACATGCAAATGTACAAGAAAGTTTTAACTACATAAACACTTTATATTTTATCTGCATATATAAAATATATGTACACATGAACACTTTATATTAGGTTTTCTATAAACCTAAAATTATTCCAAAATAAAAACCACTGAGGACCAACAGTAAATCTTGCAATCAATTCAGTGAAAAGTCAACCTTTAGTACTTGCTTTTCTTTTTGAAGATTTAGTACAAATCACTTCACTGTTTGTTAAAATTAATGAATATTGTGATTAAATGTAAATACTATTAATTCCTTCCTTAGAACTAGTATCTCTCACATGTCAATGAAATAAAAATTACTAATACATTTGGGAAGCAGAGTCCAAGATTCTCATCTATATGGTGAAACCTTGTCTCAAAAAAATAAATAAGGCCGGGCGTGGTGGTGCACGCCTGTAATCCCAGCACTCTGGGAGGCAGAGGCAGGCGGATTTCTGAGTTCGAGGCCAGCCTGGTCTACAGAGTGAGTTCCAGGACAGCCAGGGCTACACAGAGAAACCCTGTCTCGGAAAACCAAAAAGAGTCATTAAAAAAAAAAAAAAAAAAAAGCCGGGCATGGTGGCGCACACCTGTAATCCCAGCACTTGGGAGGCAGAGGCAGACGGATTTCTGAGTTCGAGGCCAGCCTGGTATACAGAGTGAGTTCCAGGACAGCCAGGGCTATACAGAGAAACCCTGTCTCAAAAAACCAAAAAAATAAAAAAATAAAAAAAATTAAATAAATACATAAATAAGTAGATAGATAGAGAGAAAGAAAGAGAAAGAGAAAGGAAGGAAGGGAGGGAGGGAGGGAGGGAGGGAGGGAGGGAGGGAGGGAGGGCTAGAGAGAGATGGCTCAGTGGTTAAGAGCAGTCACTGATCTTCTGAAGGTCTTAAGTTCAATTCCCGGCACCCACATGGCAGCTCACAACTGTCTGATGCTGTCTTCTGATGTGTAGATGTACATGTGGACAAAGTACTTACATACATAAAACACATAATCAATAAATCTTTAAAGAAATAAAGGCACTAATATAAAAATGACTAGATTAAAAGTATTAATACCTATTACAAAAATATATTAAAATATGTTTAAGCATTCATGAGAATGTACTTACTATTATTTGAAACCAGAACCAAAAGAACATAGACAGACATTCTTTTCAAATTTGTGTTTGAATCATCATTAGTTAAGAGCAAGGTTAAATCTTGAAATAATTCTGAAGTACATAAAGATTGCTGACAGTAAACTGAAATACAAAATACAATTTTCATTTTAATATATTAGCACAAACCATTTCAAAAATATATTGAACAAAACACAAAAGTTGTCAAATGGAGGCTGTTTCTAAACTAGATGCCACTTAACTGGTATACATTAGAAGCAGTCAAATCTATGAAGACTTGATGCATGCGTACTTAAGTGGCAGATTTAAGAATATTTTAAGATTACATTTACTTATTTACTTATTTGTATGTGCAAACACACTTGTGTGCTCACTGTGTGCAGACATGCCACAGCATGCTCGTGGGTAAGAGGGTGCTGGCTCCCTCCTTCCACCATGCGGTTCCCGGCATCAAACCCAGGCCATCAGGCTTGTTGGCAAGTGCCTTTACCCACTGAGTCATCTAGCCAGTCCCAAACCAGCAGTATCTTAACTAAAGTTAAAATGACTTGGTCTAAGCTCCAAACATTCAAAATACTCTAGAACTGCTAATAAAATCCTAACCAAATTTTAAAAAAAAAGAGAGGAAAAAAAAAAACTTAAGAAAATTCAGCTATCTGCTTTGGAAAATGAACAAACAATATTTATATTATTTTTGAAAAACTTTTGGAAATGCAAAAGTCTTTTCAAAGCTCAAAAATAACATGAGGAGTGGTGCGATAGCAGTATTCAGGAAGCAAACCGGGACTGCGCACTGAAAGTCGCTCTGCGCTATATATAGCAAACTTTAAGACAAAACAAATCAAAAAACAACAAAACCCTCCACAGAAAACAAACAAAATAACCCCAACTAATGGGGTTATTAGTCCCCCACCAGATGTGGGGACAGTCACTTTTAAATAAAGAGAAAAAAATTTAAAGAGTTATTTCAAATCATCTCAAGCACATAAAAATCACATTTTATATTTTACCATTTTCTTCTGCAATAGATCCGAATGTGTATAGGGCTGCTTCTTTTACCATGCTATGCTCACTTGACTTTGCAAGATCCATTATAAACATCAAACCACCAATTTCCCGGAAAAAAATACCAGCATCACCTGTAAGATTTGCAAATAAAACAAGAAATTATATTTACTTCATTTACTCTGTTAAGGATAAAAGAATCAAATGAAAGAATATAACACACACACTGAGTAGAAGAGAAGCCGTCACGCATATTGATATATTACTGTACTACAGACTCAGAGTCGGCTGTGGGCTGCGGGCTGCAGGGTCGCAGCAGGCAGTCCCAGGGTGGTGAGGCCCTCGGGGGATCAAGAGTTCCACACCAGCCTGGGCTACTTGATGGAATGAGAAGAAAAGGAAGAAAGAAAGAAAGAAAGAAAGAAAGAAAGAAAGAAAGAAAGAAAGAAAGGAGGGAGGGAGGGAGGGAGGGAGGGAGGGAGGGAGGGAGGGAGGGAGGAGGAAAGAAGGAAAGAAAGAGAAAGAAAGAGGGAGGGAATGAGGGGAGAGGCACGCATCATCACAGAGAAGAGGGGGAGGAGGGAAAGAGAAAGGAAAGGGAAACAAGGAGAAAAGAGAATCATGAATAGAGTTAATTATTATGCCTTACTGTCTTGTTTACAAACTGAATGAATAGCGATCAAAACTTCCTTTTGTGACAATGGGTTGCCCATGTGATACTTCAGACATTCCAACAGTAACTTCAGGTCAGTCTTCATTTCTACTGGAGAAAAATTTATTATTAAACACAAAGTTTTCTTTCAAAGAACAATTATTCAGTTATCAAATTCTATCTGATAATCACATCTTTGAAAAGCTTGCTTTTTAAAAAAAGCATATATTTGCTTTATAATCTAATAAAGATATCCTCAAAAGGTATTTTAAATGAAACTTAGAGGATGCTAACGAAGAAGTATTTATGAGGAAATTTATAGTACTAAATACCTATTTAAGAAAAAAAATGGCTCTCAAAACAATGACCTTGGCCAGGCAGTGGTGGCGCACGCCTGTAATCCCAGTACTTGGGAGGCAGAGGCAAGTGGATTTCTGAGTTCTAGGCCAGCCTGGTCTACAGAGTGAGTTCCAGGACAGCCAGGACTACACAAAGAAACCCTGTCTCAAAAACAAACAAACAAAAAAAAAAAAAGAAGAAGAAGAAGCTGACGTGAGTAAAGCAGAGAACTGGAGGGGATGGCCCGAGACGCTCAGGGGTGCAGAGCGCCGGCTGCCCTCCAGAGGACCTGATCCAGCACCCACGTGACAGTTCACAACTGTCTGTAACTCAAGTCCAGGGGATCCAATGCCCTCTTCTGACCTCACTTGGGCATCAGGCATGCACAGATACACATGCAAGCAAAACATCAATACACATAAAAGTAAATTTAAAAATTAAACAGAGAAAGTTCTTTTAAAAGATCAATAACACTGATAATTCTCTAGCCAGACAAATTTGGATAAATGAGTACAAACACAAATTACTAATCAGATGAGACAAGAGTCAGATATAATGGCTCACACCCATTATCCTAGCATTTAGGAAGCTGAGGCAGAAGGATTTCCACAAATTCAAGGACTACATAGTAAGTTCTAGGCTAGCCTAAGCTATAGAAAGAGATATTATAATTCAACAACCACCTCAGATTCTGAAGATAACATTTTGCACAACTTCATACAGATTCAATGACTTAGATAAAATAGAAAAAAATTGCTTTCAAAGATGTAAACCATCCAAACTCACCCAAGAACAAATTACCTGAATAAAACTGCACTTATGAAAGAAGCTGAAATCAGTTACAAAGCTTCCCACAACAAAAACTCTAGTTTCAGGTGTTTACATTTGACAACTCTGCCAAAGATACTGAAGACAGCCTCTTCAGCTACGATGCCTGCTTCCCAACTTATTCTGAGGTTGGCATTATCCTTGTATCAAAACTAAAACCATTAGAAAGAACAGAAAAGTATAGACAAGCACATATAAAACATCTAGTAAGATGTTTTAGTAAGCTGAATACACAATGTATTTTTTTTGTTGTTGTTTTATTCGAGACAGGGTTTCTCTATGTAGCCCTGGCTGTCCTGGAACTCACTCTGTAGACCAGGCTGGCCTCGAACTCAGAAATCGGCCTGCCTCTGCCTCCCAAGTGCTGGGATTACAGGCGTGCGCCACCACTGCTGCCTGGCACAACAATGTATTAACAATGCATCATGACCAAGTTAGTTTATCCAAGGAATACAGGGTAGATTTCATATCTGAATGAAAGTCAAGATAACATATCAAATTAAAATCAAATCCTCTTTTATTTTGTAAATGACATATAGGTTGTAATTACTTTGTAGTTGTTGCTTTGTTTTATTTTGTTTTTTATTGTTGTTTTGGTTTTGTTTTGTTTTGTTTTTTGAGACAGTGTTTCTCTGTGGAGTCCTATCTGGCCTGGAACTCCCTATGTAGATCAGGTTGGCCTCGAACTCAAACTCAGAGGTCTGCCTGCCTCTGCCTCTTGAGTGCTGGGATTAAAGGTATGTGCCACTGCCTGGCTTTGTTTTTTAAAGTGTTTATTTCTTTTGTTTTGCTAACAGTATTTTATGATATTTTTTATTCATTCACTTATTTGTTCACTTATTTATGAGGAGGAACATGTGGAGGTCAGAGGGCAATATGTAAGAATCGGTTTTCTTCTACCACGTGGGTCTTGGAGATCAAATGAGGTTGTCAAACATGGCAGCATATGCTGAGCCATCTCGCTCTCTTTGGCATAACTCTTGAACTAACATTTACAAGGGGTAAACTTAAAAATAAAAAGACACATACTACAAAAATCTGAGATACATCTATCTTTAGCCTTCTGTTTATAAAAAAATCAAGTAGCAATTTGTTTCAATTAAACAATTTGCGATCGCTTCTTGGCCTTTTGGCTAAGCTCAAGTGTAAACAATTTTCGATGTAATCTGTCAGAACAACATATAGTACAAAGGTTATTGCTGAGTTGACTTTGGGCAATGTCCAACATTTATTCATAATTATTGGCTATATTAACATCATCTAGCTATCAATGTCACATTGATAACATGCCAAAGAAAAGTTTGAGTAAGGCATGGTGCTTTTCAGTTCTGGGCACGTTTTAAGATGTGTTCTCCTCCATTCCCTTCAGCACGTAAGATTTCCTATCACATTCTTTTCCTCTTAGCCAAAGCACCTCCCTAATTATACAATTATCACATTTCCTCTTCATTAAAACTTTTTTTGGGCTGAGTAAACAAGTTGCTTCAATTCCTGAAGGAAATGCACATAATTCCAAAAACTACAAGCAATAAAAGAAAACGTGACTGAATAAACCTAAATTTGAATTGTTTTGTTTGGGTGTTTATTTTGAGGCAGGGTCTCAGTATGTAGCTCTGGCTGTCCTGGAACTCACTATGTAGAGCAGGCCAGACCTTAACTCACAGAGATCTGTCTGCGTCTGTCTCAAAGGTATGCATCACAATGCCTGGCTTAAAATTTAAAACTTTTAAGTTTCAAGATACTATGCAGAAAGCAAAAGCAGCTCAATCAAGAAGGAAATATTTTTTCTATTTTTAAAAACTTTTTGGTTCTTTATGAGTTTCACATCATGTATCCCAAGAAGGAAATATTTTCAAATCAGATATTCAATTTCATTTTCACCCCCTGGGATCAACCCCAGAACTGTTAAGTGGCTCACAGCTGTCAGCCCTGATAATTTCAGGGGATCTGATGTAGCCTTCTATCCTCTGTAGACACTAGGTATGCAAGTGGTTCAAATATACATGCAAGCAAAGTACCCATATACATAATTTTTTTTAAATTAGTGTGTTTGGGGAAGGGGAGGTAGGAGACAACTTGCTGGAGTTGTTTCTCTCCTCCTACATTGGATCCTGGAGATCCACCTTATGTTGTTGGGTTTAATGATCTCTACCCACTGAGCTACCTCACCAGCCTCCACATGTATTTACTCTGCTTTTTGCTTTTTATTTATTAAAGACAGAGCCTAATATGGCCCAGGCTGGTCTCAATCTTGCTACGTAGCTACTAATGACTTTGAACTCTTCCTTCTGCCTCTCTCTTCACTTCTAGTTTCCCTTAAACCTGAACCTGGGAGTGGCCTGTCTATAGCAGCAGGGTCTCCAGCACCCCTCTAGCCACGCTCACTATTTTTGCCCCCGCCCCAGATAGTTTCCCAGGTTTCAGCCTTCTTTAAAACTTCAAGCCTGGTGTAGCGGTGCATGCCTTGAATGCCAGCACTTGGAAGGCAGGCTGAGTTCAGGCCAGCCTGGTCTACAAAGTGAGTTCTAGGACAGCGAGGGCTACAAGGAGAAACCGGTGAGGGGTGGGGTGGCAGCAAACAAACAAAAATAAAAAACAAAACAAAACAAAACAAAACAAAACTGAACTCTGATGAGGCCTCTTTGACCCTTTGTAATCGGCCAGACAGATAGAAAACAAATTCACTGTGTGATGAGTGATGTGTGATCTGAGTGTTAATTAATAGTAGTTGAAACTGGGATAAAGGAACCTGTTTTTGCCTAGGCCAGCTATTAATAAATTAAAGTGGCACTATGTGGCAAATCAACGCCAGTGAAGCCATTGTACCTTGTAAACTTACTGTTGTTGATGTAGTATATAATTCAATTGGTAAAGTGCTTGCCTAGCACCACCAACAAAAGCTCCAGTTTCAATCTCCTGCACCACACAAACAGGCATTACTGCAAATACCTATAATCCCAGCACTGGGGACTTGGGAACAGGAAAATCACAAATTCAAGGTCAAACCATGCCACATATTGAGCTTGAGACCAGCCTAGACTAAGTGAAAGCCTGACACAAAATAAAAAACCAATTTTGACATTGTAGACAGACACAAACATATTCATCTACATCTCTGACAGTACCCTTCCAACAATGAGCCACCATGTCTAGGGACGTCTTTTATATTCTGCCAATAAGTCTACTATCATTCTTTTTTTCAAATAGAGTCTCACTATGTAGTCCTGGCTGGCCTAGAAATATGTAAACTAGGCAGGCCTTGTCTCCAGAGATCTGCCAGTCTTTGCATCATGAGTGCTGGAGTTAAAGACATGAGCTACCATGCCCAACTCATATATGGCACTCTAAGTATCAGCAGGACTTTCCCCTAATTTCTGCTGTCAGAAATTATAGACACTGTGATGGTTTATATATGGTTGGCCCAGGGAGCAGCACTATTAGGAGGTGTGGCCTTGTTGGAGTAGGTGTGTCACTGTGGGTGTATGTTTTAATGCCCTTATCCTAGCTGCTTGGAAGAGTTTTCTCCTGTTTGCCTTTAGAACCCTCAGTTCCTCTTGCACCATGTCTTCCTGGAAGCTGCCACGTTCCCACTTTGATGATATTGGACTGAACCTCTGAACCTGTGAGCCAGCCCCAATTAAATGTTGTCCTTATACGAGTTGCCTTGGGTCCGGCGGTGGTGGCGCACGCCTGTAATCCCAGCACTTGGGAGGCAGAGGCAAGTGGATTTCTGAGTTCGAGGCCAGCCTGGTCTACAGAGTGAGTTCCAGGACAGCCAAGGCTACACAGAGAAACCCTGTCTCGTAAAACAAAACAAACAAACAAACAAACAAACAAAAGAGTTGCCTTGGTCATGGTGTCTGTTCACAGCAGTAAAACCCAAACTAAGGCAGGCACAAAGCAGGTGTTTAATATGTATGCTGTGGTATATTATTTTCCTTTAAGTTAATATACATCATCTTGCAAGGAAGTTCATTAAGACCCAGGATGGTGGTGCATACCTTTAATCCCAGCATTAGGGAGGCAAAGGCAGAAGGGACCTGTGTGTATGCAAAGCCAGCCTGGTCTACATAGTGAGTTCAAGGTCAGACAAAACTACATCGAGAGACCCTATCTATTGAGAGACCCTATCTCAAACAAAACAAAACAAAACAAAACAAAACAAAACAAAACCAGGACAAGGCTTCTTAATTGTTAAGAAGTAGACAACTTCGAAGCTTAAGAAAGTCCCAGAAACTAATCTGATGGACTGCTAGGCCCCTCCCTCCTCATATATAAGAGGTAAGGACTGCTAAGAAACACTCTCAGACCAAAAGAATTGCTTTGAAAAGGCTCCAACCAACTAAATTGCCGGGAAGGGACAGAGACCCACTGAGCTGCCTGAAAGGGATACTTTCCAATCTGTTATGCCTGCAGGTTGTACTGTGTGTTCCAGTTCCCCTGCTCTCACGAGCTGGGGTAGGCTTCTGATGACACAGCTTCCGTTGAGTCATTTCTGCATCTGTAAATAACTCCTCATTTATACTCTTTGTATGTAGCCCCAGGAAGCTCACTGGTTTACCAAGTTGGATTTGGTGGTATCCTTGCTTTTGGTCTGTTGGCAAATCCCTATCTGGGGTAAGTAGATGTTTGTTCGTATCCTCTCAGAATAATGTCATAGAACATATATAAGTTGATGAATGAGTCGTTTCTTTTTTAGATCCTATTGAGTTATTATATATACATACATACATACATACATACATACACATACACACAAACGAATATACCCACAATTATACAATAAAATATTTAAAATTGATGTAACTACATGACTCATATTTCTCACCTTGTGTTTTCTTTGGATTCTCACTTTCCATGTTTGTTCTTTTCCCTTATATTTCATCTATAAGTTAGGGCATTTTTAGTTAGATCAGCTTCTAAGAAATATTCCGGACCATATGCTTGCTTCAGCAGCACATATACTAAAATAGGAATGACACAGAGAAGATCAGCACAGCTCCTTCACATGAATAAGACACAACTTTAAAAAACTTAAAGAATGAAATATTCTGGGCATGACGGTGCATGTCTGTAATCTTCAGGCAGGAAAGGGAGTGGAAGAAGGGTCCTAAGTTTGAGGCCATTCTGAGCTACATTTAAAGTTCCAGAAAAGAAAGGGGAGAGCAGATAAAAGACTGTCTCAAAACAAACAAGCAAACATACAAAACCCCTCACAAACATAGGAGGGACAATCCCTGGGACCACATAGTAGGCAAAAGCAGACCCTCATTGGTTAACGTCTAACTACACGTGTACTAACCCATACATGTACACACACTTGTACATTTACATACATACACAAATAGATGTCATTAAAATAAATAAATATCTGCAGTAAAGGACCAGCTGTGATTTTCAAAAGGTTAAATAATTATAAAATTATACTTAAAATTAAAAATAGCTCACTTCCCATGTCAAAAGTATATGTCAAATCAAGCAATTATGAAATATTTTCAGTAGTTTTGTGGATACAAATTATCACTAAGAACGAGATTGTAAAATTTTTCACCCTGTTCTCACGGTGGGGGCGGGGGGGGGGCCCGGGAGGCGATAATTTTTACATAACAGGATATACAATCCTTCCAAGTTTTACTCAATTTACTCTTCAGACCAATAAGGTCAAGTGCAAACGTTACTAGGAAAACTAATAGAGAATATAAATAAAAAAAACTAGCTGATTATTGTTCCGCACACCTCTTTGGTCCTGGGGATGGGACTCAAGGTAGAATCTATCATGAAGCAACATGCCCAGCTCTTGAAATGTGCTACTCTTAAAATAGTCACATCAAAAGCTTTCTGGGGGGGAGGGACCAACTACATATCCCCCTATCCCCATGAGAGACAAAATATCTTCCCGGATGGGGCTGGCAGAGCTGAAAATCCTAGCATTCACTGCCACCTGTAAGTGTAAGCTGTCCACGGTGGCCGTCTGTCCGTCTTGGAATCCTATATTGTGGAAGACATCCTGTAATGGGTGCAAAAAGGCAAGCACTCTCGGCGACTCTGCTGCGATGGTTTAAAGGGAGTGTGAAATGTCATCCAGGTCCCAGAGAACGCTGAGGGTGACGGGAGCCCTGGCTCTACGGGATGGATAGGACTTGGGGCCCAAACCCTCGCTGCTCGCCCAGGGTTCCCGGGGCTCCGGCTCCCTCGCCCGAGGCTACGGAAGTCCGGCTCACCCGAAGAACTCCTGCAAGGACGGCGGGCAGGCCCGCCGGAGCAATCGGCCAGCTGCCAACTGTGGCGCTTCAGCTGCTGCGGGACACGTGCTGCCGTCCTCGGCCTCACAAACCAAGTCCCCTGTGGGCCCGACGCCCGCCCAGCAGCGCGGACGGACGGACGGACGGGCGGACGGGCGGACGCACACAGCCGTCCGGCTACTCAGACTGGGACGACCCTTTCCCACACAGGTCGGCCCGGCCCGGCGCCAACTCACTCCTCAGGTGAGCCAGTGAAGCGGGCCCGCGCCAGCACCATAGCTCTGCCCTCAGGAGGCAAGAGGCAAGGCGGCAAGGCTGGACTGAGCAGAGACAAGCCGCGAAACCCGGGAAGCGGAGGCCGTGGGGTCCGGCCAGGCCCGCACCAGCTCTGCCGCTGTGGCAGCCGAGACCGCGACGCCTGACTGGGTTTCCCAGCCCGCGCGCGCTGCAGGCTCACATCCGCTGGGTGGGCGGGACTTCCGGCCAAACACCTGCCCGAGGGTGTGCGAGGGCTGAAGGTGACTTGCGTCATGGAAGGGTCTCTGCTTCCTCCTGACCTTGCCAGATGCCAGCCCTCCCTTGCTTGCTTTGGGCATTCCATTGACCCTCACTGGGTGAACTCCAAAAACCTTAAGTTTTGGTTCTGGCCAAGCCAACGTTGCTCATTGCGTAGACCCAAGAACCAGAGCTCCGAGTCGTCAATGTGGTCAAGGTGGACCCTCGTATAATTAGTCCTGTCATGCTCCTAACTGAACCATCCAATGGGAGTGTGCGGAGATGGAAGTACTGTCAGAGGGCTGTCCCTGCTGTGGAAAAGTCACTTGATAAAGTAGACAGTCAAGCAAGAATGACACACTGGTATCCAAGAAATAAAAATCCTTATGAGCCCGCCCGCTGTCCCTTGTCGAAGATAACACGGGTTCCCTGTGTTATCGCAAAGGAGACTGCCTTTGAGAACTGTTCCACAGTAGGCAATTTAGGACTTTAAGATACTGAGTCACATTAACACGTTCAGCCAGACATACGTCAGAAGCTGGGCTCTGCTCCCGTTTTTGGATTCCTAGATTGTTATTTTCTCACCTTCAGGAATTTTTTATCACCTAACATGCTGGTAAATGCTATTATTCCAATATGATTATTGGATAAAAAGAAATTCATGGATGGGGCAAGCCCATAAAATTCAATATGTAGGTAGAGTGGCAACCCTTTTGTATATAATGAATGACAGCACAAGGGAATGGTTGTTTTCTGATAAAGCTTCTGAAATGCTTCTTTAAAAGTTCTATTTTAGTAATGACCCTAAAATGTCCACAGCTAAACTCCAATCTTAAATTCATTAAAATGAAACATATCTATGATATGTAACTGTAAACTAGCAAACCAGTATTAATGAACTAAATTACAAAGAGCTAGCTTTTACTCTTCAGGAAAGTGAATGCTTTCTCCCCACCATTACAAACAACAGGACTATATAAATTACAAATGAGAAAAACTTTTATTAAGGAAACAAGCTAACTTCTGTCCTTTAACAGATTTTCACAAACTAAAGCACAACATGAAGACAATTGCAGTCTCAGCCACTGGTGTATGACACACAGTGCTTATTCTACAACTGGAAAGTTGCAGAAGTCTGTGACATGCCACTATAAATATACGTATTATTAAAAATTACAAATTGTTTGGTGATTATTTTGATAACTTCTTGAGCAGCAGCCCCTGTAGGAAAAAGGAGAAAAGTAAATGTTTGAAAAGATAAAATTTAAGAGTTAAATAATATATACCCAGGGACTTTGGAAAGGCTCTACACTAATCTCCTATAAGGTACTTGAAACACAAAAGAAACAGTGAAATTCCACCAACTCTTCTTTTCTAAACTGAAGCAGCTTCTTCCTAATTACCGAGGCTGTGGACTTACGCCTCTACTGTCACCAAATCTCTCAGGCACCGTAGATGGAGCAGAATATCTGCTGCTTGCTAACGTGAGTCCTTCTGTTTAGCAGCAAGAGAAAGGGCAGCTTACAAACAAACACAGCGTCCAGCGTGTGCGTGTGGTCAGTGCTACGCACGTGGTAAGCACAGCGAGCAGTGAGTGCTAAGATGAGGAAGGACGCGCACACACAGAGGACGGGCTCACGTGTGCACAGGGAAAGCCTCGGAGAAGAATTACGTTCCAGTCATTACAAAACACGTAAAACTAAAGGCCTCCTACCTACGCTCCTTAGTCCTCTCTGTGTCTCTTAGAATCTGGACTTTCTAAATAAATAATAATTTGCCCTTTTCTATGAATTTGCAGGTTACTTTACTATTTAGACATGAAAGAATGATTTTATTTACATGTTATCCAGAATCAGGCTTTAATTTGTGTTTGCTTAAAATATGGTTTTCTTAGGACTCCATCATTAGCATTCTGAACACTGACTACTCTTCACACTGGACCTGCCTTCAACATCCAGAAAGGAAAATATCATAAGCAAACAGCCCAGGCTACTGGAGATAAGAGGCAGGAGAGTCATTTTTTAAACAATATTATCTGACTCATGTGTGTGCTCCCTCTTCCCTCTTATTACTATGTGGAAACTCAATGCGATGGTATCAGGTGGGGCTTCTGGGAACTGATTAGACCTGAGGGTGGAGCCCTCAGAAATGGATTCATGCCCTTACAGAGGAGGTCCTGCAGGTTTCCTTTTATATGTGAGAGCGAAGTGAGAAATGCTGTGTGTGAGCCAGGCGCTGAGGTCTCCGCAGGCTCTAACTAGGCCGGCAAACGGATCTTTGAAAATCGTAAGAAATACATTTCTGATGTTTATAAGGTCCAGTCTATGGCTCAATTACAGTATCTAACTTAACTGGAGCAAAGAAGAAACAGCAGGAGCAAGCAAACAGATAAAGGGGGGTTTTATGAAAGAAATGGCAGGTTTTAACTGGGCCCTGAGGCGCAAAGATCTAGGGCATGTCTCAGGAAAAGAAGGGACAGAGGGACTTTTAGTCAAGTTAGTCTTGGTTTCTAAGAACTGATGAGGCAGGAGGACACGAGAAAGAGGCAGAGGAGGAGGAGGAAGGCGGCGGCGGCCTATGTGTCCTTGTACACAGAGAGCTAAGTGAGGCTCATGATCAGTAGGTCTTCAGAAGACAAAAGACTTCAGGAGTCGTCTGTTATGATGGCACAGGAACCCTCGGGCAAGGAGGGCAGTGTGGAGGGCTCAATAGCCAGCTTCCCCCACCTCCCTAACTACACCAGGTAAGAAAACAGAAAGCTAATGCAAATAATAACTGTATAAGGACAAATAAGTCATTTCATCTACAAAACTCACCTCCCAGGAATGCAGCAATGGTGTGGGGCTCAGCAGCTCCGTACCGGCAACTACAGAAAGGATGGAGGTATACATTTTTATTAGTCTCCACAAACTGGGAGAGTTTTATCTCTATGCGCTCTAAGGAATACTCACAATTCATGGACATAATCGTCTTTCACCATGACAGACAATCCATATTCCTGAAGGAAGCCAGTAAGACAGGCCTTCAACTTCCCGATATCTTCTTCAACTTGATAGTTAGATACTCCTTAAAAAAAAAAAAGGATATATTATATACAATATATACATTTCCATTAAAATGTGGGCTGGGCATAGTAGTGCACACGTGTACTGTCAGCACTCAGGAGGCAGAGGCGGGCGGGCCTGTGTGTGCGAGTGCCCTGCATTACGTAGAGAGTGCCAGGGCTGCCAGGGCTGCATAGACACCAGGATCAGGAAAAAGGGGATTCAAACTCATCCTTTTCTCTTTCTTAATCCAGTTTCAGGTGGTCTAATCAAAACAGTAAAGTATGAAACTAAAGAACAAACATAAACCAACATTTGAAAATATCAGAAATCTGATAAACTAAAATCTATCACAAACTGAAGTTCAGCAAGTCTTAGGTCTTGGGATATGACTTAGTGGCAGCATATAATCCCATCCTGGTAAGTTTCTGTTGTTGGGTTTTTTGGTCTTTTAAAGTCCTGGCTAATTAATGTTCTAGAAGATTAACACAAAATACTCAATAATTATTTGATCAAAAAATTTAAGAGAAAATACCTTCCTTCAATTTAAATTTCTTTCTTTCTTTCTTTTTTTTTTTTTTTTTTTTTGTTTTTTTTTTGGTTTTTTCGAGACAGGGTTTCTCTGTGTAGTCCTGGCTGTCCTGGAACTCAACTCTGTAGACCAGGTTGGCCTCGAACTCAGAAATCCACCTGCCTCTGCCTCCCAAGAGCTCAATTTAAATTTCTATTCCCTCACTTTTTGGAAACAAAATCTTATGAATCCCTGCCAGTCTCCAACTTGTACACACTGAGGGTGACCCTGAACCTCTAACTCTCCTGACTACCTCCTGGGTGAGATAACAGGCGTATGCTTCCCGGTGCTGAAGATCTCTAAAGCTAGGGCTTTGCGCAGCCAACAACAAACTAAGCTACATCCCAGCGCTTTATTTCCATTTCAAGTGATTAAATGGCAGAGAGGACATAAAGTCCTAACAATACATAGCGTTCACTACACATCAGTGGATGCTGGACACTGTTCTATGTACCCCGAGCTCATGCACTGATTTAACTCTCATAAGAACTCTATGAGGGCTAGAGAGATGGCTCAGCGGTAAAGAGCACTGACTGCTCTTCTGAAGGTCCTGAGTTCAAATCCCAGCAACCACATGGTGGCTCACAACCATCCGTAATGAGATCTGATGCCCTCTTCTGGGGTATCTGAAGACAGCTACAGTGTACTTACTATAATAATAAATAAATCTTTAAAAAAACAAACAAAAAAAAAAAGACTGCTATGAAGGAGCCATAACTATTTCTATTTACAGATAGAAAAGCTGGGACCCGGACAAATTAAATTAGTTCATGAACAGCAAAACTAGAATACAAGACAAGCATTTTGTTGTTTTCTCATGCTAATCCAGGGCCTTAGGAGTGTAGGGTAAATATTCTACCACTAAGCCAGTCCTACGATATTTCTTTCTCTTTTCTTGGTTGTTTGAGACAAAGTCTCACTCTGCAGC
The DNA here is from genome assembly GCA_964023405.1 of Apodemus agrarius. Lineage (NCBI taxonomy): Eukaryota > Metazoa > Chordata > Mammalia > Rodentia > Muridae > Apodemus > Apodemus agrarius. The sequence goes on along the minus strand of OZ030024.1, from coordinate 25,271,866 downwards.
CCAGGCTGACCTCAGGTTCACAGCCACCTTTCTGCCTCAGCCTCCTGAATGTCCGCATTATAGGTATGAATCATCATACCCAGGTGCCACCGTCTCAGTAAGGAGAGTGAAGATGTCTTTTAGATATTTAACTCAGTCAAGCCTTCAGAATCTCAAGCCTAGATATCATACAACTACCTAAGAACCTCGCAAAAAAAAAAAAAAAAAAAAAAAAAACCAAACTGGCCGTGTGTGGTGGCGCACGCCTTTAATCCCAGCACTTGGGAGGCAGAGGCAGGTGGATTTCTGAGTTTGAGGCCAGCCTGGTCTACAGAGTGAGTTCCAGGACAGCCAGAACTACACAGAGAAACCTTGTCTCGAAAAAAAACCAAAAAAGAAAGAAAAAAAAAAAAAAAACCCCAAAAAACAAACTGCTTCAGCTCAAACAATAAAATGCCAGGGATAAGCCGGGTGTGGTGGTGCATGCCTGTAATCCCAGCACTTGGGAGGCAGAGGCAGGAGGATTTCTGAGTTCAAGGCCAGCCTGCTCTACAGAGTGAGTTCCAGGACAGCCTACACAGAGAAACCCTGTCTCGAAAAACCAAAAAAAAAAAAAAAAAAAAAAAAAAAAAAAAAAGCCAGAGATACTCTATTTAAAGGCTGACAAGATGGGTCAGTAGGTAAAGTGCTGCTGTACAAGCATGAGATCCCAGTTCAATCCCCCGAGAACCCACATTAAAAAACTGGGCAGAAACCGGGCAGTGGTGGTGCACGCCTATAATCCCAGCACTTGGGAGGCAGAGGCAGGTGGATTTCTGAGTTTGAGGCCAGCATGGTCTACAGAGTGAGTTCCAGGACAGCCAGGGCTACACAGAGAAACCCTGTCTCGAAAAAATACTAAAAAAACAAAAAACAAAAACAAACTGGGCAGAGTGGTACATATCTATAATCCTATTACTGGGAAACCCAAAGATAGGAGGACCTCCCTAGGCCTTGCTGGCCACCAGTCTAGCCAAATCAGTGAGCTCTCAGTTCAATGAGAAATCTTTTCTCAAAAAATAATGTGAACAGCAACTGAAGAAGACATTTAATACCAACCTCTGGTCTCCACACATACATGCAAACATATGTACACTTGTGCACACACACACTTTAACATGTTTTAAACCACTTAAGTTTTTGAGACCTACATACACACACAAACACACATGAATTTTTAAAAGAAACCAGAATGGGGCTGGAGAGATGGCTTAGCAGTTAAGAGCACTGACTATTCTTCCGGAGGTCCTGAGTTCAATTCCCAGCAACCACATGGTGGCTCACAACCATCTGTAATGGGATCTGATGCCCTCTTCTGGAGTGTCTGAAGACAGCTACAGAGTACTGTAGCTGTACTCACATACATAAAATAAATCAATCTTCAAAAAAGAAAAGAAAAAAAAGAAAGACACAAGAGACATGTTAGTAATCTATACATATTCAGCCAACATTCCTCTCTAACGGTTTAGAATCAAATGGCTCAAAGTAGTTAGATTTAAAAATTAAATAATAGAGCACTGTGCTGGAGAGATGACTCAGTGGTTGACAACACTGGCTGCTCTTCCAGAGGACCTGAATTCAATTCCTAGCAACTGCATGGTGGCTCATGGCCATGTAATGGGATCAGATTCTCTCCTCTGGCACGCACAGACATACATATATACATACTTACATACATACACACACGCACACACACATACACACTCACATTACATAAATAAATCTTTTTAAAAAAATAATCAAATAATAGTTCCTCTAATACCCAAAGAATACTAAAATTCAGGTCAAGTGGGTTTTCCTGTTTGTTTGGTTGGTTGCTTGGTTGGTTGGTTTTTGAGACAAGTTCTCTCTACATAGCCCTGGCTGTCCTGGAACTCACTCTGTAGACCTGGCTGGCCTCAAACTCAGAGATCTGCCTGCCTCTGCCTCCAGTGCTGGGATTAAAATCGAGTACCACTACACCTGGCATCAAGTCAAGTACTTCAAGATTTTATTGAGTGAATCTGATGGTTCAATGCCTATAAATCCAATACTTAGGAGACTGATGGAGGAAGATAAGTTCAAGGCCAGACCAAACTAAGTAAGATCCTGTCTTAAAACAACAAAACAAAAAAGCCAAAAAATTTTCTTTGTATCTGGTAAATCAAATGCTGTTCTTACCTGGGTATCTGCCATGCTGTTTATGAAATCGATCAACAGCCCGCAACATCAGGTACAGGACTATCTCATTATCTGGATTGTCCATGCTAGAAACTGAAAGGAAAAATAAAATCAGTAGAACTAGATAACATACACAAGCAACAAAAGGCTGAATTCATACTCAAGTTTCAAGGATACAAGACAATATTAACAAAAAATATTAAATATTTTACTAAAATAAGGTATAAAATTATAAATAAGAACTACATTAAGATGTAACACAGGGGGTCTAATGGATTCCTAGCTGGAGTCTCTATCGAGGTAGAAACATGATGTTAGTTCTTATCTATAGCATACAATGCACTCAGTAATCTGAACACAATTTTATGTATTTATTTCTGTATAGTATATGTAAATTAAACTCATTCAGGTAAATCTATAAAATATAAAATATCAATTATTCACATTGTTTTTATAGCACCATGTATTCAATACTGTTATACACATTTATTAGTATCTTTTAATTCAGCATCTGGCTGTTGTACTTACTGATTTCGTCTTTGTTGACTGTGTCCAAACCATACTCTTCAGCTAGAGATCGGCATCTTACCACTCGAAGAAATGCAGAATTGCTGCCTAGAAATGGTGAAGACTTCAGGATGGTTATGACAACCGAATACACCAAATATGGGTCACTTTCAAACAAGAAGTTAGGGCTACCAGACGGCTCAGCAGTCAGGAGAGCTTGCTGCTAACGGAGAGGCACGGAGCTCAGTCCCAGCACCCACCCACATCCGGTGCCTCCTGACTACTCATCACTCTAGCTCCAAGGGGATTGACATCTCTGACCTCTGCAGGTGCACATATCCATACTGAGACAGGCACATACACATCATTTTAAAATAATAAAAGTTTTGAAGCATTGATTCATTAAAAATTTTGTGGAGTGGCCACAGTACTGTGGGGTTTGTTAGATATTGAATATTAATAGTATGAACCTATTCCTGCCTTGGTTATATTCTCAACTGGGTGTGTAAGAAAGGCTTAAAACATAAGTGTGTGTTCCTTGGGGTTCCTCTGCTTAACTGATAAGCCATTTTTCTGACCCTGCAACCACCTTTATGAAACTGTTACTTCAGTCGGGCAGTGGTGGCACACGCCTTTAATCCCAGCACTTGGGAGGCAGAGGCAGGTGGATTTCTGAGTTTGAGGCCAGCCTGGTCTACAGAGTGAGTTCCAGGACAGCCAAGGCTATACAGAGAAACCCTGTCTCGAAAAACACCAAAAAAAAAAAAAAAAAAAGGAAAAAAGGAAAAAAGAAAGAAACTGTTACTTCGTGCACAGTAGGTACATGGACGTACTGACCCATCCATGAATATGTGGTAGCCAGAGGTTGATTCTAAGTATCTCCTATCAATCTCTACTGTATCATTTTTCTTTTTGTTTTTATTTATTTGTTTTCCACCTTTTTTTTTTTTTTTTGAGACAGAATCTCATACAAACTCAGAGCTCACCATTTCAGAGTACTGAACAGAGTGAGTTCCAGGACAGCCAGGGCTACACAGAGAAACCCTGTCTCGGGAAAAAAACCAACCCCCCCCCAAAAAAATATATATATATATATTACAAGAAAACAAAGTAAAATTTACCTAATGATACATACACCCTACTTCAAGAATTTCAACCATTTAAAACTCCCAAGAATACCCTCTTAGCATACTTTTTCAAGCAAAATAAGAAAATTAAAAGAACTTACAAAGCAATTTTAATTCTTTCTCTGAAATGGACTCTGGTGCCTATAAAGAGATAAATGCAGGTTTTTCTCTAGCACGTGTCCCCCCCCCCCAACACACACACACATACAGACAGACAACAATGAACACAGCACAAAGCCACTGGCCGTGAGGTGAGCAGCACTTCCCAAGGGCTGGGAGACACTGTAGACACACCTGTTCTCTTGTAACCGGGTGCTCATTAGAGACAAGGAGGCACTTCTGCTAAAGGAGCCAGGGCCCCGCCTTCCCTCCTGAGCTCAGCCAGGGCTGAGGAGAAGCACTGCAGGGAGAAGCACTGTAGAGACTCGAGTGTTCACCGCTTACCTGGCCAACAGACTGCAGCAGTCTGGCAACGTGATCGCCCACGGCAGCAGCATCTTTCTTTGCTTTCTCACGGTACCTGGAAAAGAACAACAAACCCTACAACTAAAGACTTCTAAAATTAGCAAAACTAAAGTCATCTTTAAGGGAACAGAGATTTATTTTTAATTAAAAGATTTTTGGAAACACATGAAATGTGAAAATGGTAGAGTAATGTCGCCAGCAGCGAGCCCTATCACTAGTCAGACATCTCTGAGTCCTCTAAAACCAGGCTCCCAGGATACCCCTCAGCATCCAACTTAAATCTATGAGGTAACACCCATGGGAGTCTCTGAGTCATTGGTTTTTTTGGTCATTAATCTTTCATAACTTAAGGAGTCAATGACTGTAGATAAACACCTATTTCCAGTATCCCTACCCTGAGACCCATGGACTCTAAGGCTGGGTCTCCGTGGATGTGACTTTTGGTAACTAAGGTAGAGTGCTGATGACTCTGAGGGAGCTGGCCCAGTTTCCTCCAGGGCCAGATGTTGCCATACAGAGAGATCTTGGTCAGTGTTCAACAAATCTTGGTTTGATGTCCTAGTCTAAGAGTCAAAATACTGAAAATAAGGGAAAGGACAACTGAAGACAGAAACTGACATGCCTTTAGGACACTGCCTGGAGGTAGAACTCTTGCTTCACATGCACATGAGGACCCAGGCTCAATCCCTAAGAGTATCACCTTCACTCTAAAAAGGTGCGGCCTTCCCTGGGAGACTCGGCTTTAAACCTGGTCATCTTTACAGAGTCAAATATAACTAGATAGCAAGGCTTCATGACTTATACTATTGGGCAGGTTTGAAGTGTGTGGTTTCCTTTGGACTGAACTTCAGGAAGGGAAGCTGTCCATGTTACATGTTGTCTTGTGTCCTCTGTCAGACTGTAAAGCAGCCTGCTACACAGTTTAAAGACTGTGATTCGAGCCGGGCAGTGGTGGTGCATGCCTGTAATCCCAGCACTAGGGAGGCAGAGACAGGCGGGTTTCTGAGTTCAAGGCCAGCCTGGTCTACAGAGTGAGTTCCAGGACAGCCAGGGCTACACAGAGAAACCCTGTCTTGGAAAAAAAAAAAAAGACTGTGATATGGCATGGTGGCACATTCCTTTAATCCCAGCTGAATTCAAGGCTAGCCTTGTCTGCAAAGCTAATTCTAGGACAGCCAAGGCTACACAGAAAAACAAACAAAATAACAACTAAAAGTCACTCACACATTCTGCAGTTTTATATATTTGCCTGAATCTGCAATCATATCAGGAATTGTGCCTCGAACAGGTAAATTTCCTTGACCCTCCTTGGCCACAAATTCCTTTAAGGCACGAGCTAGAATCCAAAAAGGTGGCGTCTAAAAGAACAAGAAAAACTGCTATGAAGGAGTGTATTCTGAGCTGAGTTGAAGACAGCTTTATTTTTCCTTCTCATTGTTACCTGTTTGGTGATATTTCTGCATCGATCATCATTAAATATATCTTCAATATTGCTTGGGATCTAACAAAGGAACACAAAACATTTACTTACATTAAGATTCCTGTTGCCAGGTAGTGGTGGTGCATGCCTATAATCCCAGCACTCTGGGAGGCAGAGGCAGGTGGATTTCTGAGTTCGAGGCCAGCCTGGTCTACAGAATGAGTTCCAGGACAGCCAGGGCTATACAGAGAAACCCTGTCTCCAAAAAACCAAAAACCAAAAAAAAAAAAAAAAAAGAATCCTGTCCACCTTTATTTTCAATGCTATTTCAAATAAGTTCTTTACATTTTCAAAGTACAGTAAAATGTCAACTTCTGATGTAGTTTTCTTTACAATCAGATTCTGATTGAAATCTGACGGGAAAGAGAACAGGAGAGAATCCTCTCCTGGCCTGTTAGCATTCAGACAAGCCTCCTGTACCTACATGGAGTGAAAGGAAAGCCAGACAAGTCATTTTATATACTTTGTATCTGAAGACAACAAAGACTGCTGACATTACTACAAAGCCAGATTGAAAGCTAATCATGGTTTCCCAGCTTATGAAAATCCTGAAATTGGGGGCTGGGGAGATGGCTCAGTAGTTAAGAGCAGTGATTGCTCTTCCTAAGGTCCTTAGTTCAAATCCCAGCAACCACATGGTGGCTCACAACCATTTGTAATGAGATCTGATGCCTTCTTCTGGGATGTGAAGATAGCTACAGTGTACTTATAATTAATAAATAAATAAATAAATAAATAAATAAATAAATAAATAAGGAAATCCTGAAATTCATTCACCCTAATTCTAGGCTATTCAAAGAGACAACCACTCTAACAAAAAATAAGTAATTATGCAATTTTAAACTCGCAAGATCACTACACTAATACAAACTTTACAAGCCGGGCAGTGGTGGCGCACACCTGTAATCCCAGCACTCTGGGAGGCAGAGGCAGGCGGATTTCTGAGTTCGAGGCCAGCCTGGTCTACAGAGTGAGTTCCAGGACAGCCAGGGCTACACAGAGAAACCCTGTCTCGAAAAAGCAAAAAACAAAAAAAACAAAAACAAAACCTTTACAAACTATAGGCTTCGATTCTACACTTGAGAGGCAAAGGCAGGAAATGTATCACAAGTTTAAAACCAGCCCGGTCTATACAGCAAATTTGAAGGTAGCCTGGGCTACATAAAAAGACCTTGTCATAATAAAAAACAAAATAAAAAACATTTTTTTAATCAAGCTAACTTTAACTTATACGTACTTATTTCTAACTTACTATACACTTATATACACTATATAAGTATATATACTATACACTTATATAATATTAGGAAATATTAGGTAAAATTGTTATATCAACTTTCACATATGAAAATGTCAGAAACATATTGGTTTCAGTAATCCCTTTGATACCTGTGTTGTATTTAGTGCTGTGTTCACATTTTTGATAGCCTCTTCAAAATTCTCTTCGTCTTCTGGAGCTCCACTCTCATTCTTTAAAATCCCTGTTAAAACAAGAAATAGCAAACAATATCTCTTTTCACTTTGGCTTCCCAACATGACAGAGAAACGCTATCAGGCTCTGAACAGAGGATCGCAGCCCCTTTGTTCTGACCCCTAACAGGAAGTCCGGCTGTCGTTTGTTCTTACACTCTGTAAGAAGCGGTGCCTTTACTCGGGAAGGCAAAGTGAGTGCTCACGACAGCATCATCTAGCAATAGACTGGTTTCAAGCAATTATTTTTCAATACGTAATACTTTATATGTTTTTTATAATATTTAATTACAATGCAGAAAATTACCTTGTCTTATCAAATCTCTGAAGTCCTCTTTTTCTTTATAGCTTTTAGGAATTCGTCCATTTGTCTAAATTGATTAAAATATTTAAAGATCTAATTACCAAAACTCAGAATATGGAAATTGGGTGTCCCCCAGTTTCCCCATTATATAATCACTGAAACAGAGGCTTGCTCAATTTGGAAAGAGTAACTGCAGGCCATTTCTTTACAGTCATTCTCCACAGTTTCAGGATGAAATGACTGAAATTCCAACTTGTTAATTAAAATATCAGTCCTGGAAAAGTGGTAGACTCACCTGAAAAGCTCCCACTTGCAGTCCACCTCACAGGGGAAAACAGTAACCTCCCACAACCCTCGAAAGAAATCCCTTATTGAAAATACAGGACACATAATTTAGAAAAAAAGTACATACCGCACTATACCACTGGGCTAAATATTTAGCTATGATCACAATCCATGGAGTATGGCTATGGTCCTAAAAATGAAACACAAATTGAAGAAAATATTAGTATTAGCTAATATTAACTCTTCACATACCATCTTACTTTCAATATTTATAATTATCTGCTAATCCACACGGAGTAATAAACAGGCAAGTGGACTGGTTTAACAAAGCTGGTTTTAGAAGTGATTTCTGAGTGCTGTGAGTAAAGTGCTTGCCAGACAGGGCAGTGAGCTGGGGCCTCAGCGCATGGAGGTCACGGCAGGCAGACCCTGGAGCTCACGGGCCAGTCAAACTAGATGAATGGCTAGCTGCAGACTGAGACGCTGTCTCAAAATACAAAGGAGAAAGCAACTAAGAGAACCTCAGGTTGACCTCTGCCCTTCCTCCACAGGTGCACGCAGGTTTACACACACACACACACACACACACACACACACACACACTAACCTTTTTTTCCATATGGTCCAGGTCATAAGACTGAAAATGTTCTTTCAGTTCAGGAAATGGTTTATCTAGTCGTAGATCCTCCAATGCATTATCTGGATGAGATTCTATTACTGTCAAGGAATCCCAAAAGATATTCAATTCTTTAGTAATTTACATTATAGGAACTTAAGACACACACACAGACACACACACACACACACAGACACACATATACTTGTATATATTTTGTGTAATTGGATGATTGGAAATGGAGTCTTACTCTACTGCCCAGGCTAGCCTTGAACTCATGGCAATCCTCCTGCCTCATCATCCTGGTTGCTGTCATTATAGGCCTGACCCAATGCACCAGGCTGGAAACCTGTACTTTTTCCTTCAGACAGGGTCTCACTCTAGCCTTGATTGCTTCTTTCACTCAATGTCAGTTACTCCCACTTCCTTATCTGAATTTGGACACTGCTTTCCACAGGAGGGATATAAAACAATGTATGGTTTCAGTATTTGTAATGAGGATGTAAGTCTGCCACTAGCTATGTCACTTAGACAAGTAATAATTCTCTTTCTGTGCAGAGATAGCAGCATCCATTTCATGAAGGTTCTGTAGAGAGTCAATGAAGTCGTTTTCGTGAACGCAGACAAACAGCAGCAGTGCTGGCCTTCATCACCACCTGCCTCCTCTTACCGCCCCTGTGGCACACCCTGGAGGCTCTCACCCTCTCCCTCTTCCTCCTCTCCTCACCCCCTCCATCGCACCACTGCAAACTCAACGGCCTTCAGTCTTGGCCCTTTAGGTTCACTCGCTCTCTACTCATATTCTAACATGAGAGTGATTGACTTAAAACAAAGATGCTACCCCATCACCTTCTCTTTTAACTCTTAAACGGACTGACAGCACCTACCAAAAGCTTATCCTAACTGCCCACGTGACAGTAATCCTTGGGAGGCTTCAGTGTTAATAGCTATGGTTACACCAACAGAGTGCCTGGCTCATATCATGGCTGGCTTAGGATGAAAACACTTTATTTAGTAGAAGCATTTTTACTGAATACTAAAGGTAAATTTTATAAGATCTAAGATTAAGATTCTATAGGAAGAGCTGATATCAGCTCTGGGCTGATGTAGGCCTGCCTATGAATAACTGGTTTCCTTTAACACTGTTTCCTTAGGAACAGTAGCTAGGAAAAAGGCCTGTCATTTGTAAATGGACATGGAATGGGGAAATCTAAGGTTAGTATGAGACTGAAACAAAAGACAGATGGGAAATGGCGGTGTATGGAGTGGCAAAATTAGTTACTTTTATTCTGTATGTTACTATGCTATGGTATAATTACAATTATGCTACTATGAAGTAGCAACAAAATAATTTTATGGTTAGGGGTCACCACAACATGAGGAATTGTATTAAAGGGTCATAGCATTAGGGAGGTTGAGGACCACTGATGTAATGTTTGTGCCAAAGTGACCCACACACTCATGTGGCAACCATGAATGCCCTACTTTAGGTTGGGGAGCAAAAGAAGCCAGGCATTTACATAGCTGCTGGGCCTCTTAACAAGACAAAGAAGGTTGTGTCTCTGGCCTGTAACCATTTATAAAGCTATGTAAGGAAATAGGGGTCAAAAGACCTTTGAACCAGATTAGAGAGACAGCTTGTGGTTAAGAGCAGTGGTCACTCTTCCAGAGAATCCAGGTTCAAGTCCCAGGACTGACATGGTGGTTCACAACCATCTGTAAGCCCAGTTCTAGATGATACGCAGTCCTCTTCTGGACTCTGTAGGTACCCACATACACTTGGTACACAGTCAGACATGTAGCCAAACATCAATACACATATAAAAAAAAAAAAAACCTATTGAATCTTATTGCCTTTTTGAACCTGTACTGCTATAAATTTAGTTTGTAATTCAAAACTGACTCCCTAAATTAGCAAGTTTCTAAAATTACTACCCAGGCAACCATTAGCAAGTCCCATATGCTTAGCAATTTTACCTGGGTGTTCTTTTATAATAATCCTCATATAACCAACTAGTCCATATGTCCTACAGATCAAAAGAGGGATCTGGGAATTCCAGAGGACACCTGCTAAACGCAGTGACGCACTGAAAAAGAAGGCGAAGAAAGAACGTGAGCAGGCAAATATATGCGAGACGGGAACGAACTGTCTAAGCAAACAGGCAAGAAACAGCAGAAAGCAAGCAATTTCACTGGGCAACAGTCTCAGCATTAGGAAGAATGCTGGCGAACACACCATATACACATTTTCACGATAGTGAAACATTTCCAAAACCCACATGCACCTGCCAGTCCTCCTGCAGTCAGTAACTACTTAACTACTTTGATTTTAGTTTTCTCGGTTTGGTGTTTCAGAAACACAGAAGCTCACTATGCAGCCCAAGCTATCCTGAGACTTACTGTGTAGGCCAGGCTAGCCTCGCACTCCTGATCCTCTCTCTCTGGCTCTTGAGTGGTGAGACTGCAGTGTATACTACCATACCTGGCTTCTAATTAATTTCTCATCACTTAGCAACATCCAATGTTCACTTAAACTACTCTAAACATATCCAAATATCTAATTTATCCCCTATACAAGAGTTTCAAATGAAAAGCGTCTTTAAAAATTTTAGAAACAAGACAAAACATGCATAGAGAAAGATGTACATAGGGAAAACTATGTAAACCAAGAAAGACTAAGAAAAATCTTAACATCGAAAATTTACCTTTCAACAAGCTGAGTTGCAACCACAATAGTAAACCTACAGAAAAATGAAGGATCATTGTCTAGAAGGTTTTCTGGACTCTAAATAAGACAAGGGGAGGAAAAATTCAACAGTTTCACATATTACACATGGCAGAAACACATAAGCTATTTTAATATAAATGAGTTGACAAATTAAATTCCAACTAAATATAAATGACACAAAATTTCAAAATTCTAAGTTCTGGGGTTTTGAATTATTTTTTGAAACATACTGTAGCGAAAAAAGAAATGTATATGTATTATACCTCTTCCACAAAACTTCCAGAGACATCGCTATTTAGTTCTTGTAAGAATTCCATGGCAGCTTGAGCTCGGTTCTTTTCAAAGACAAAGCAGTTGATTTGAATTAGAAAGTTCTTGGCTATATTGTGATTCCCACACTTACAGATCAAGAAAAACTCACTGCAAAACTTTCCAAATTCCATGCACAGATGTGACAACTCTACTTCTCAGAATTTAACTGAGGTTCAAGTAGAACATTACTCATGTTGAACTAAGCTGATGCTTACAGAGTTCTTAAATGACCACAGTATTTGCCCTTGACATTTCTGATCAGCTCAAAGACAAGAACAGGCAGCAAGCAGAGTTGTGCTGGACCCTGCTCAGACCCCGACATCTATAATCCCACAGAAGAGTGGCCAATCACTAAAGTAAGCACCACTCCATTCAGAATGTGACACAGCTTTCATCTGAAGTATAAGAGTATGTGTGAGTGAATGTGTGAGTGTGTGTGTGAGTGTGTGTGTGTGTGTGTGTGTGTGTGTAGTATAAAAACTAAGGTTTTCATTTGAAGTATAAAAAAAAAAAAAAAAAAAAAAAAAGCATGTGCTGGCTAACTCCACTTTCGAATCTCCTGCCACAGTACTCTACACACTGAGCATCAGATGCTCCTCAAGACTTTAATAAAGGGCAGTGTAACGTCACCAGCAGTACTCTAAACTCTTAAACTACCAAGAGATTTACCAGATTAGAAAATGAGTTAAACCAACTTTTCCCTCAGAGAATAAGATCTCTTAAAGTCAAAATGTTTTTAGCAGCCAAGATATAATGGCATTATTAGATGCTCACATACAACCATACTCAGCAACAGGGACTGCTTACCTTGCCAATACTGCTTTTTTGAAGGAAAAAACTGAAGGGGACAGAAAGAAAGCCAAGATTTATATGGCTGTAAAGCAAAAGTTGTTTAACATTTATAATAGTGTGCACCTTGCACTCAAACGCTCTAACAGATGTGTGTGCTTTACTGTCCTTGACCACGGAGCTGTCCCCAGCCCACAAACACTGTTCCCATCACTGACTGTCATGAAGGAAGTGGATGGGCAAATCAGTGTTCTCTAGGGCACACGCTTCTCAACATGTGCTGGGAGGAAAGAGTTCCAAGAACGCCAAAGAGGAAACACCACATGGCATATCCTGGAAAGTCAGAATGTACCTGAAAGAATATTTTATAGTAAGGAGGTTTGTAGTAACCTCTTTGACCCAGTCCCCAAACTTGTCTGACCATGAAACCCACTGCTCCACTTATTGGCTATTAACATTTCCTATGGCCAATGCTCTACAGACACCGGGGAATGGGCACTGCGCTATTTGCTTTTGCCAGAAATGATAAAAGATTCATTCAGACTTCCTCGCACACAGACGCTGGCCGCATCCCTAAGGCCCAGACTGTGGTTGCTGAGAGGGTCAGGGGGCGATCTTGTGGAAAAACGCCTGCCTCCATAAGGAGAGAATTCCTTAATGTCAGCACAAAGTAATGACTTTATTATTCTCAGTCCACCTGCACAGTCAGCGCGGGAAGAAGCAATGACCGAACCTTTATTATTTTATAGAGACCAATAACAGAGCTGTGCTGTAGATAGCAGAAACATACTATGCCCCAAAGAAAACCTATCAAAGGAAATATGAACTAGATTCTGATTTTCCTTGAATTAATATTTACTTATTGTTTAGGACAAATATAATGAGAGATTCCTAGACTGTAAACACTTGAAAAGCCGGTGGTGGCAGCGCACACCTGTAATCCCAGCACTCTGAGAGGCAGAGGCAGGTGGATTTCTGAGTTCGATGCCAGCCTGGTCTACGGAGTGAGTTCCAGGACAGCCAGGGCTACACAGAGAAACCCTGTCTCAAAAAAAAAACCAAAAGCCAAAAAACAAAAACAAAACAAAACAAAACAACAACAAAAAAAAACACTTGAAAAGAATAAGTATGAAATCAAATTTGGAAATGTTCTGAAAATCTTAGTATGATTATATGTAAAGAACAAAACATAGATCATCTAAAGAGGCATTTTTATTTAGCAGCATAATACAATGAGAAATACATCAGACTAAAAAGATACAAATGAAAAATATTGTTCTTATTCCTTTTTTTAAAGACAAGGTCTCATTGTTTAGCTTTGGCTGACGGCTGGTCTTGAACTCACAGAGATCCACCAGCCTCTACCTCCCAAGTTGGGATTGAGTCCATTTTCTTTTCTTTCTTTTTCTTTTCTTTTTTTTTTTTTTTTTTTTTTGATTTGGTTTTTTAGAGACAGGGTTTTTCTGCATAGCCCTGACTGTCCTGGAACTCACTGTGTAGACCAGGCTGGCCTCGAACTCAGAAATCCGCCTGCCTCTGCCTCCCAAGTGCTGGGATTACAGGCGTGCGCCACCACCTCCCGGCAAGTCCATTTTCTTATCCTTATAATCCCCCAATACGATCATTACTCTACGCTAACTCTAAGGAATTAACTCCAGGACTTAGAAAGCACTTAGAACTCACAGGTAAGAGAAGAGAGACTGCTGCTTTGTCCGACAGCAGTGAAGACAGTGACAGACCCCGAGGGACAGGGAGCCCATCTGCTACCGGCCGGGTGACCAGACCGAGGGACAGGGAGCCCACCTGCTACCGGCCGGGTGGCCAGACCGAGGGACAGGGAGTCTACCTGCTACCGGCCGGCTGGCCAGACCCTGTCTCAGCACTTCAGCTTTACTCCCTTCTTCACCGTTATCTAACACCCGGTCGGTCAAAAGGGGAAATGCTCAGGCCTCACCCCGAGTGTTCTGTCTTCTCTAACATGTTCATATTTAAAAGACAGACATACTTGTTTCCAGCATCTTCTCCGCTGACCTGATTTCCATCGATAATTGTAAATGATCCAATACCTAGGGAGTCAAAAGGCAGTCACAAACATGGTTTAGTTTTTCCCTTTGCTCGTTTGCTTGCTTTTATAGTTATTGTTTGAATGTGCGTGTGCGTGTGCCGTGCACACATGAGAAGGCCGAGGCCAGGCGATAGGGGTGGTTCTCTTATTCACAGTACAGGCTCCACGGATCAAATTCAACTTCCCAGGCCTAACAGCAAGTAACTACCCACTAAGCCACCCTGTCAGCCCAGGAATATCTAACTTTGTATCAGAGCCATAAAGAAGTCACCTAGAATGCAATCACAGGTGTCACCCTACCTGGCAGTACCAAGTTTTTAAGAATCTCAGTCCCTGTAGCCGTTGCATTTATTAAGCAAACATGAGCAGATTCCAAAGCTTCTTGTCCATGATCACCCCACAACCTACAAAACAAAACACACTGAACGTTAAAAAGTTCACAAAAGTGTAACTTTCTTATTTGAATGGTGATATTTACAGCATTCTTTCATAAAATAACATATGCCAACCATAGCAAACACGCGGGACAGGAGCTGATGTGGGGTTATATGACGACATAATTGAAAACTTTGATTAACTGTACTTTGCATGATGTAATCAGTGTTACTAAGCTTTGCCTTTCCGACCTTTTCTGTTCCTTCTTTCAAACCAGGTAATTCTATAAAACAGAACGTCTAGGAATAGTCATCAACATTAAAGACACGTGTTAGCCAAGTAAGGCATCAACACATACTAAACAACAAAGTGAGGCCCCATCTCCTCAACGTACACACATCAACACACACTGAACAACAAAGTGAGGCCCCATCTCCTCACAGTACACACATCAACACATACTGAACAGCAAAGTGAGGCCCCATCTCCTCACAGTACACACATCAACACATACTGAACAACAAAGGGAGGCCCCATCTCCTCACAGTACACACATCAACACACACATAACAGACCAGTAAATAACGGGAGCAGCCTGCACCTAAAGCCTAGTCTGTTCTCCATTTCATTTCTTCAAGTGATATAGATCCAGTACATCTAAGATCTTGACATGGGCATTTCCCCTGTGACATCTACAAAAATAAGCAAGAATTTTATCAAGGAAACGTACTTATTATCATCTGGAAAAGCCTCACATTGAATTCTGCAGAAGTGCTTTAAAATTTAATAACAGGTATTACTATTGCCCTTGGTTGCCTTCAAGACACTAAAGGTTAAGTCCCTATCGCTGAAGACACCATGCACTTCAGATACAAGATCTACAGGACCTCGGCTGGGTTTGACTCAGAGGCCTTCTGCAGCAAGACCAACTTCTGTTGTATACAGACTTCCAAGGGAGAGAAGCCATGGGTAGTTCTTCGAAGGCGATGACCAGCATGGCATGACGGCCGTGAGGGCGAGGGCAGCACTCTCCTGCTCTCCGATGGACTTAAGGCTTGCTCAGCAGAGAAGTCATACCTGGTACTGGACCTAGCCAACGCCCCAGGGCCAAAGGCACCGTGGATGTTAGAGAAGAACCTGTTGTCACCACTTTACTAAATCAGCCAATTCCTAACTGCATTCTGAATATGTATCCCCACACCCACAGATAAGTGTGGTTCTCACTATCCATCAAAGGAATTTCTCTTTGCAACAGATGGAGATCATTACCGAAAAGCACAACTGGTCAAAAAGCAGAGAACAAGTGAGCGTGGGGTGCCCGGCCCCAACTGATTCGCCCACAGCACAACTTCTGTACCTCTGGTTCAGAGGCCAGCAAGGACGGGAAGGGAGGCAGAGGCTGTAGCAGCCAGAGGGCCAGGGAATCTGCAGGGAGACTGCATCTCCTAGTACATCCATGACACCTCAACGATGTGGCTGCTACAACACTCACACAAGTGACAGCATGAAGAGGAGATCTCAGGAAGCCAAACCCGTAGACAAGGAACTACAGCAGCTAAGGAATACTGAAAACCAGTCTTCTTCATAGACGAGTGCCCAATTGATTATGGAATATCAAGTGATCAGTCTTAAGATCATATACACATAGTTGACACTAAGTGGGCTAAGCAGATTGCATTTATATATTTGTGTCTGTGTGTCCGGTTTGTGTGTGTGTGTGTGTATGTGTGTGTGTGTGTAACAGTAACAGAGAAAAAGAGGCAGTAATTTCAAGGAGCAAAAGGGTACATGGGAGGATTGGAAGAAGGGAAGGGAAAAATGATATAATGTTTAACTGAAAAATGCATATGTATATAAATAAAACTATAAAAATATACTAGCCAATGAACATCCTAATTTCTAATAGGATGACTAAGAGATGTGCACATCAACAACACAGAGGTGGAATAAGAATTAGAAACACGTGTTATAATCGGATTGATCCTGGCATATCACTAACAACTCAAAGTTCATGATCACACATGTGCCATGTTTTTTGGGCCAATCTTGCCATCTTACTCCCCCATTCCTTGACACACACACTTATCTCCCCAAATCCCAACCGACCAACCAACCAACAATCTACTATCTTCTCTACGGGGGACACCCAAATTATGTGAAACCGCCATTGCCATGCGGGGACTATTAGAAGCCTGGGACGGACGAAGACTTTGACACTCCTTCCATGCCACCTGTGTAAACAAAGCTTATCACAGCAAATGCACCACCTGATTTCCCCCTTCCTGAGCACCCCATCTTCCCTTCGAAGGGTCCCAGACCACACTGGTGGCACAGGGCTTTGCCTACGGAACTGATCACTCAAGAGCTGGCAAACGGAGGAACAGCTTGGAAGAATCAGAGAGAGCAGAAAGGGACTTTTTCTTTCCCAAGGAAATGGGACACAGTCTTACCTGTGTCGTTCCCTTTGGGTAGTTGAAGAATGAGCCTACGAGTACTGGTGCATCCATTATCTTGCTGGCCTGAGAACCAGGCCTTGGTCACTGGCTGCTCCCTGCCTTCCCAACTGTGTTTCTGCTTCCCTCTGACCGTCTACAGCAATAAGCAGTTCTTGTTTTGACAGATAAAATGTAGAACTTTAAGGAATAACTCAACAAAAGTCCTCTTCCAGTACCTGGTAACCTTAAGTATCTCGTCCATTTTATTCCTACTGTTCTACCTGCACCCATAGTAGTTATAAGGGTTCTGCTACCTTGTTTCTCTCTCTAGAAGCTTGGGGGAAAGGATGAGTCTGAAAACAGCTAGGTAGCCCCAAAGTTGAAAACATGTATAACTCTGGGCACATGACCTAACTTTTACAAGTCTCAGAACTAAGTGCCTAAATCTCTGATAGAGTAATAACTACGAGGTCAATACAAAGAGAAATTCCCATCCTTACGGACACGGTGTAAATTCTCTTGGGATCCAGAGAGGCCAGGGGGTGGCAAGCCCTGTTAGAACCTCCACCGACACAGAATATACTCAGTAAGGAAGGAGTAAGGTGGGGAGAGGCAAGGAAGGAGAAGCGTTGGAATCAGCTGATGGTTTCGATATGCCCTGTCCATTAGGGTATTCACAAACGGTTACCGAGTACTAGCAGTGCAGCTGGCACGAATTAAGACTTTTTTTTTAAATGTGTGTGATACCTAATTTATAAGACACTGTGAAGCCAGGTGATGGCAGCGCACACCTGTAATCCCAGCACTCTGGGAGGCAGAGGCAGGCGGATTTCTGAGTTCGAGGCCAGCCTGGTCTAGAGTGAGTTCCAGGACAGCCAGGGCTGTACAGAAACACCCTGTCTCGAAAAAAAAAAAATCAAATCCAAAAAACAAACAAACAAAAAAAAGATACTGTGAACAACAACAACAACAAAATAGCTTGGTAACTTTAACAATAATTACGTTGAAATTGTAATATTTTTGGATTACTAGGTTAAACATACACTGTCAAATTTGATTCTGGGATTGGGGATGTAGCTCAACTCAGCAAGCAGGCATGATGCCCATTTTTCCATCCTCAATACTTAATAAACTGGGTGTACTGGTCCACACTTGTAATCTCAGCTATTGGGTAAAGGAGGCAGGAGGATTGCTGCAAATCTGAGCACAGTCTGGTCTACATAGCAAGTCCAGGTTCTCAAAGGTGAAAGAAAAAAAAGGGGGGGCGGGGGGGGGGCAAAAACGTATTGTGCCTGGCCTGGCAGTGAGCGTCTGCAATCTCAGCCCTAGGGACCTGGGAAGCAGACAATGGAGTTCAAGACCAGCCTAAGACCATTTCTCTATAGAGACGGGGTGTGGAGGGGTCTAGTAGCAAAACTTATTTTCCTGTCTCTTCATTCTCCCGGTCCCCAAGGTCTGCCAGTGGAGTCCAGGCTGGCTTTCAATTTCCGATCCACCTGCCTCTGCTTCTCAAGTACTGGAACTACTATGTCTGGCCTCTTTTAACTTCTTTTAAAGGTGCCTACTGTAAAATGTATAATTACGAACATGGATTGCTCAGATGAAGCTAGCATTACCCATTTCTATTGGACAGCGCGAGCGTAGAACAAAACCTCGGCAGGGCGCAGCACACTGCGGACGGGGTCGGGATGGGGTACTCCCGACCCCTCGTTTAGCGAACGCGTGGGGACTGCCGGGACCGTGCAAGCCCAGGTTCGCGGAGACACCGCGCACCTCCCACCGCGCACAGCGTGGCGCCGCCGTGCGGGACGGGGCGATCCGGCCTCGGCCGCGCACTCGGGCCAGCGGCGGGAGCCCAGGGCGCCGGCTCCCCACGCCCCGCACGGCCGGGCGCAGCGGCAGGCCGGTGGGAGGCCGGCCCACTCGGCCTAGGCACTTAGGCCCCGTCGGCCTCCGGAGAGCCTGCAAGCCCGCCAGCTTGCTCACTCGGAAACCCCGGCTCACCTCAGCTGCCGGTCGTACTTTTGCTCCTTAAGTATCTTCCCTTGCTGCGCCATGGCCGCGCCTGCCTAGCGAACAGCAAAGCCGCGTAAGTAGGCCGCCACCCACTCGTGCTCACGCAGGCGCACTAAGCGCCCTTAAGCGGCCTCCTCCCGCGCGCCGCCAGTAGGGGGCGCTGACGCTGCACTGCGCATGCGTCACGGGGAAGCCGGGGGGGGGGGGGGGGAGCAGAGGCTGAGTTCCACAGTATGTTTCTCAATGCCTGCAGTAATTGTGGAGAATTCCGTCTTTGAAATCAATGATAATCCTTATCACTAATAAACTTCAGTCCTCTTCTGGGTGAGTTCACAGTTCCTGAGAGTCCGCCAAGAGGAACAGTACACCAGCATACTTGTATATAGTATTTTTTATTATAGAGAAGCTACCCTAATAGGTAGACAAGAGGGGCTCCACCCCACTTCTTCCCTCCAAGAATGTTCTCCGTATTGACGCAACGGAAAAGGTGTTTTGACGAGATGAAACAGCATCAGGTGACAAATGAGAAGCGGAATGGGGGAGGGGGGCTCTGAGAAGCAGTTAGGGCTGCCTGTGAAGCCCATGAACAAGAAAGAAAGATGCAATTGCCACCATCGATTCGTGTGACACAGGATTACTGTCCTGTGGTGGTCCGTGGCCGATGCTAAGGAAGGAGCTTGCGAACAAGTTGAGGACAGGAGGAAACAAGAGGCTTGCTGACAAGTAAGGCTTCTCTTCCTCCATCCGAAACCCTACAGGAGTCTCCAGATTAATGATTGCCAGATCTGCCCGCACGCACATCCTGAGACTATTATCCCAGCACACAGTGAGCCCACATCCACACACACACAATCCTTCCAGACTCATGGGGTGGGGGAAGAGATGGCTCCGTGTGACAGTGATATCCCAGTGCTAACAACTGCTCTTGCCCTGGGCATAGCGTCAGGACCAGGGTGAGGGCATACCCCGCTGTGACCTCCCTCCCTCCCTCCCTCGCCAACCCCTATGGAACCCAACTGATGGGAAAGGCAGGAGGCTTTCCCGGCTCATCATGTGCATCTGTGGTCACACTTCCTTCTCCAGTGAGACAGGTGAAACGTGAGAGAGAACAAAATATACACTTAGGGAATGTGAGAAGGTCAAAAGTGAGAGGTGAAAGTTCACTACATAGCCCCTCGTGCACATTGGCACCAGGAAAGGAAAGATCGACAAATGTAATTGGAAACAACTACATGGTGGGGGGGGGGCGGGGAGCAAAGGGTATTGATTGGACTGCCCGCCAATGTGTGATTTTTGAGAAGCATTCCGTGGTTGGTACTGTACAAGGAAACCTCCGAGCATGCGTTTCTTATTCACTTATGGGTGTTGTGTGTGCAGGAATGCCATCGTGCACTCATGGAGGACAAAGGACAACTTGCAGAGGTCACTTCTCCTCTTCCACACAGGTTCCAGGGACCAACCCCAATCTTCCAGCGAGGCATTTTCCTGCCGAGCCATCTTGCCGCCTCTCCTTTAAGGAAAACTTATTCTTAAATGTGTCTATGTGTGAGGAGTCACACATGAGGGCAGGAAAGCTGGGCCACCCACCCCACCCCGGAGTCCGGGTTACGGGTGTTTGTGAAACATTCAGTGTGGGAAAGAGCTTGGGGCCTCTGCAGAGCAACAAGTGCTCTTAACTGCGGAGCCTTCTCCCCAGCCCTGTAAAAGAATGGGTGCGAAGGAAATGCAAGAAAAAAGGGGAAGAAAAAATTAAAGACGTTATCGCTGTAGTCACTTCGGTTAAAAGAATGAAGCAGAGGAGCTGGAGAGATGGCTCAGCAGTTAAGAGCACTGACTGTTCTTCCGGAGGTCCTGAGTTCAAGTCTCCTGCAACCTCGTGATGGTTCACAGCCACCGGTAATGGGATCTGATGCCCTCTTCTGGTGAGTCTGAAGACACTACAGTGTAATCATCTGCATAAAATAAATAAATCTTAAAACAGAAAACAAACAACAACGAAGCAGGGCCTCTGTGGAAGCAAGCTTTATCCCACGTGTGAGGGGAATGGGGTTAAGACATCTACATAGAGATTTCACAACGCAGGGGTGGTAAAAAAAAGTTTGTAATTCCCTTTTGCAAGCAAAACTGCTATAGTGTTTTATGGAAAAGACAAATATTTAATGGGTTTTATATGTTCAACCTACTTTACACACAGAGAGAATAGGCTTGTATTGGGGAGAGGGAAACAGCCCAACTTAAGAATTAGAAAAAGAAATACTCTGACATTTCTGGTCAGACCCAATTCAAGTCTGTTATTTCCTCCATCCTTACTGATTGCTCTTCAGAGACATTGGATCTATAGGTCTGGGGGGAGCTGAGGACAGCCTGTGCCTGCGAGAGACCAGCCAAGAAAGAAAAACGGTATATATATATATATATATATATATATATATATATATATATAGTGCGGCTTGACCTCCAGCCCTCACTGTCGCCCTTGTCACCTTGCCTTTCTCCCAGGGAGGGGCTCATTGCCTGCTTCAGGCCTCTCCCTAACCGCATAAGCAGCCTGAGGCAGCAGTGGTCTCTAACGTTTGCAGTGTATCCCTCACAATTTAGCATTTACAAAGTATTTGAACCAAGGCTTGTGTTGAAGCAATGGATAAAGGAAAAGACTCCTGCTACACTTACTTTTATTTATGTGTGTGTTGTATCCTGGGTACCAGAAGTCACAGTTACCATCTCATCCTCCCTGGCTTTCTTATCCTATCTCATAGGTTAATAAATAAAGGAGGTGCAAATTCAGACCCAAAGAGGTGAAGCTATTTGCTCCAGGTCACACAGCCATCGTCCTGGGAGCATGAACAGCATCTATCTGATCTATCTGTGTCTACAAATCCAGGCTCATTATTTCATATCTTGTGTATCCACTCAAACTTGAAGTGGAACTGTGTATGTGGGGTGTGTGTGTGTGTGTGTGTGTGTGTGTGTGTGTGTGTATGTGTGTGTGTGTGTTGCTAGGGATCAAATCTAAGAACTTCTTTTCAGTACTAAAAGTAAGGATTCCAGCCTAGCCCACGAGCCCTATATATAGCAAGGAGTGAGGTGGAGGCAGTGTTCTGCCTGTTGGTGTGGAGCTGGACATCTGCTGTGTCAGTGTCCACAGAGATCCCCGAAGGACGGGCAAGGCTGGGCAACCCCTCACTCTCCTCTAGAGCGCTGTACGTTGGAGAAGCGAAGTGAGACCTGGCCAAGGTTATGTGACTAGTGAGGCATGCTTCGCGGGCTGCCCACGCTCCCCTCCTTCAGCCCCTCTCACACTCCCACGTCCCATATCCCCTGCACCACCGATGTCTTTGAGACCAAAGAGTAAACTCTCAAGCAAAAGAAATCAATTCAGCTTTCAAGAGAACCTGGAGGTGTCCCACTGGGGGACCATCTCCCCCAAGTTGCCCCGAGGGGGCTGCTGAGGCCACCGGGGTTTCACTTGAAAGGGCAGGTGTCACTGGATCTTCATACTTGCCTAAATTCCCAGCACTAGCAGGGAAATTACTGGGACTGGCTGCAGGAGAGAAGGACTTGACTCTTGCTGGGTGTGATACATTGTACATACTCTAAACCTTTTAAGCACAGAGGAGGAATTCATAAATGCTCTTTCCACTTTCATTTTGTATCTCCCTCCACCCTTCTCACCTCCAGTCTCCTCCCTGGATCTCTCTTGCTTTCCTTGACTCCTTGCACGTGCCTCTAAGAAGAGAAACAAATGTGGAATCCACTTCCCCCTTGCTGTGATTTCAGAGGCGTGAGTGAGAAACCCAGCAGCCTAGATCTTCATCTCTGCTGTCGTTCGCTGTGTCCTTTTGGCCCATCACTCAACCTCTGAGCCTTGCTATCCTCATCTGTAAAATGGGGTGTACATTTCTCTCCCAGGGGTACTATGCAGGTGATACTGGATGCACATTGATGAAGATTTCCAGTTTTCTTTTTTTAAAAAAAAAAAAAACTTTTCTGTGTATGAGTGTTTTGCCTGCATGTATGTCTGTGCACCATTTGCATGTCTGGTGCCAGAGGAATCCAGAAGAGGGTGTCAGATTACTTGGAATTCGAGTCATAGACTGTTGCGAGCCACCATGTGAGTGTAAAATGGATCCAACCTGGGCTCTTTGCAAAAGCCACACGTGTTCTTAACCACTGATTTATTTCTCCAGCCACTGGTCTCCGACTTTATTCTTTTTAAAGACTATTTCATTTTACTTCCTTTCATAGTTTGTGTGTGAGTATTTTTGCTTCCAAATATGTGTATGTATACACTTGCATGCCTGGTGCCTCTAAGAGTCAGAAGAGGATGTTGGATCCCTGAACTGTGAGTTAGAAACAGTTGTGAGCTACCATGTCAGGGCTAGGAACCAAACTCAGGCCCTCTGCAAGCACAAGTGTTCTTAACTGAGCCATCCAGCCACCCAATGTTATTCTTTAAGTATCACAAATACATATAGAGCCGGGAGGTGGTGGCACATGCCTGTGATCCCAGCACTTGGGAGGCAGAGGCAGGTGGATTGCTGAGTTCGAGGCCAGCCTGGTCTACAGAGTGAGTTCCAGGACAGACAGGGCTATACAGAGGAACCCTGTCTTGAAAAAACCAAATCCAAAAAAAAAAACAAAATACATACATACATACATACATACATACACACATACATACACACATACATACACACATACATACAC
Organism: Apodemus agrarius; assembly: GCA_964023405.1. Lineage (NCBI taxonomy): Eukaryota > Metazoa > Chordata > Mammalia > Rodentia > Muridae > Apodemus > Apodemus agrarius. Next base: position 25,248,007 of record OZ030024.1, on the reverse strand, counting down.
ACATACATACACACATACATACACAAAGGTCTCAATTACTGTGAAGAGGAAGGGACAACAGATCATCCAAAGATCCTGAAGGACATTGTAGCTCTTTCAGGGGAAGAGTATCCAGTTCCCTGCAGGTGACAGGACTCTACATGTCTCCTGAAGGCCAAGCTGTCTGTCCCCTTTGCCTTGCCAAACTGTAGGTAGTGTTTCTGGCTTGGAGTTCTAGAGTTTCAATAATGTTGGAATTGCCAGATGTGAGGGAACATGCCTTTAATCCCAGCACTTGGGAAAGAAACAGAGGCAGGCAGGTCTCTGCGTTGAAGTCTAGCATGGTCCACAGAGTCAGTTCCAGGACAGCCAGGGCTACAGAGAGACACTCTGTCTCAAACAAACAACAAACAAATATTGTTGGAATCTCTGTGGTTGCTGATCACCCCCTGCACCTGGAGCATGAGTCCTCTACCCCTGCCCTGAGGTCAGATCTGTATGGAGAGCCCCTGCCTGCTCTTGGGTCAAAGAGGGAGACTTTCTAGGACTAGCAAATCACTGAGTTCAGCTCAGCTGACCAGCTACCCATTAATGAGACAACTTTATCTACGGAACCTGGGAGAGGAAATCGTGAGAGTCAGACCTGTAGGGGAGCCAGGTAGATGAGATGAAAGGTCAGTCAAGAGCAGAACCGGAAACAGCAGCCCCTGGCCAGTGTCTGACCAGCGGGGAGATTGTACAAAGGGTTCGTCGGCTCTTCTTGGGCATAGGACCCTGAGCGCAGCAACTTGTCTGCCCTTCCATCCACCCATCTGTTAATCTTCCCCAAACTGTCTGCTGAGGCCTAGCCAGAAGCAGCCTTCTCCTTGGCACAAGGCCACGTGTTAAGATGAATCAGATCGGGCCTATTGGAGCCAGTGGGTGGAAGACAGAAGACATACCAAGAAGAGGATACAGCAAGGGCCAGGGCTGGTGGATGGGGGAAGGTTGGGCCAGGGCAGGTATTAAGGTGCCTTGACTACAAAGGGGAGGGCCTACGTGCCCAGGAGGTGCTTTGATGGTTACGCAGAGGCAAAGAGAAGGCACAAATAGCAGGCTTTAGCAAGATAAGCAGAAACTCCCTGAAGGAGGGAGGCTCCGGAGAATGAGCGGCCAGGCCTGGAGGCAAGAGTTCACACGTGATATCATTAGCGGGTCCAGCCTCCTGCCAGCTCGCTGCTTGATGCTTACTTTCTGCTTCCACCTCAGGGCTGTGATTGCCCCTGGGCCAAGGGTTTGAAGATTGCCAATCCTGTCTACTCCAAGATGCCCAGACCCTTCACATCCATAGGGTCCCCTTGTCCTCGTAGCTTCTGAAATGAGACACACTGGGAATGAATGCCTGGTGCCCCGGCTAGCTGACCTTGGGCAAGTCATCCTACCTCCCTCTGCCTCAGTGCCCCATTCCCTTATAGAGCAGCAGTATAGTCACTGAGGCTGGTAGAGGTGGCTCTATCACAGGAAGGACCTAAAGCTTCACCCAGTCCCACCACAGCATCTGGGAAACAGGCTAAGCTTCAGTTCTGGCCACTTGCTGGCCAATGAAGCAGGGATCCCGGGGACCCAACATCCAGGTCTTCACTGAAGGACAAGCCTGGGATGGAAGATACAGTGTGAAAAATCCTCTAGTCCTCTGCGTGGATGGTATCTCCCGTCCCAGAGTTCATAAATGTGCTGGCGGAAAAAGGAGGGTGCTGGGGACCCAGAACCGATAAGAGATGAGGAATCGGCTTATCTCTTCATGACCTCCTATCTCGACCTGGGACTTCACCGGCCAGTGGGCGGGTGGGGGCAGGGCAGGACCAGCCTTTTCGGCTCTAATGGGGGCTGGGGGGCGGGTCCCTGGGAACCGCTCCTCCCGCCCGCCGCCACTTTAAGAGGCTGCTCCACCGCGGCAAGCCGGGCCGGAGCCGCAGACGAAGCGAGCGGACAGAAGGGAGCCGGCAGGTACAGGGCCGCGGAGACAGCAGCGGCATGACCGGCCACCACTGTTGGGGCTACGGCCAGGACGACGGTAGGCACATATACCCCCGGTTCTCACCCAGCTAGACTCACTGCGACCCGCGCGTCCGACCAGGTTTTCGGAACCCGCAAGCCCCATGCTCCAGAACCCACCCGGACCTCTCTCTCTTTCGTGCAGTCCCCAGAAGCCAACCCCTGCCCTGCTTCCTCTGATCTAGGCGCAAAGTCCGTGCTGCGCCCCGGGCTCGCCCGCGAACCACTGGATCGCTGAGCGCGTCCTGCCGCCGCCTCCGCGCAGCGCGGGACTGCAGCGCTGGCTCCCACCCCGCTCCGCACTCTCTCTTCCCCCGGAGAGCGCAGCGCTTGCAGGTGGCTTAGGGCGACGGGGGCGGGAGGGGGGTGGCCGAGTCGCAGCGCCATGCGCGGGTGTCATTGAGGGGAGCGCGCACCATGGGTATGCAGGGACCTCCCAGGAGCTGGGCTCGTGTCCCCACGAGAGAGTTTCCCCGGTGGAGTGTCCGAGCTGTGGTACAGGCTGGTACGCGAGGAAAGAGGGAGGGCACTTTGGGACACAACCGGAATGTCTGGGTGTCTACACCACCCGGGAGAGTGGTTCAGTGTGTCCTAAGTGAACGGGGCCATGGGTGGCGGGTCTGGCCAGGAGGACCGCTCCTCCATTCTGTCTCAGTTTCCTAGGCAAGCCGAGAGAGTATGGAAGAAGCCCGTGAGCCAGCCAGCTTGAGTGTGGGTCTGGGGCAGGTCAGCTACGTTTGGATGTGTTTCTTGCCAAGGATAGGGTGTGGGTCAAGGAAGGGCTTCTCCATTTCCCAGAGAAGAAGGATGATCACCCAGGATCCTGATTGTCAGGAGAACCCAGGCAAGGCGAGTGGAGAGGAGTGCTGGAGGGGGTACTGTTCCTCCAACCCCACTTTTCCCGGGGATTGTCACTTTGCGAGAGCAAGCGAACGTCCTGGGCTATTTATTGTCTGTGGTAGGAAGTTGCAGCTGACCAGAGGGAATCCCATAGTTGATGCAGTTTCTGCCCTCTCTGGGACGCTCAAAGACTAATGACCGTGGTTTTGGAAGGGCAACCTTAGATTTGGATATACTAAACTGGACAGGGGCATTCAGGGTAAAAGAAGATGACAGAGACGGGCAGAGATGGTGAGAGAAAAGCCAGGTTCATAAAAGACCATCTTCTGTCTGCAATGTACTGGATCCGCTTTTAAGTGCCGCCCTGCCGCCCCCGCCCCCGTAGTCCCAGTGCCCGACCTAACCTTCCTACCAGCCCTGTCCTCTAGCTCTGAGCTTCGAGCATCCTGAACATCCTGTTCTCTTCAGGCACCGACCCCTCACGCAGTCAGACCTGGGCGGTCCAGCTCAGGAGAGGGGAGGACAGAGGACAGAGGTGCCCAAATGCGGCATCGCTCACAGGGCTTCAAAAATAACCCAGTAGGGCTGGGCCACCATTCTGAGTCATCCATTGGGGACACAGCTCTGTCGGCACCTGCTGCTGTTTTCTCGGGAAAACTTAAGAAGCCAAAAAGGGGGAGAAGCACCAGCCGGCAGTAGTTCTAAAAATAGGCTGCCTCTCAGGATGTTCCCCGGGGAGAAGCTGAGCCTCCCAACTGCAGATGGAGCCTCTGGGAGGCAGGTGGTGGGTGCCTGTGGGTGTGCATGCAGGTGTATGTGTGTGTGTGTGTACATACATACATTCTTGGGAATATGTGCATGGGTATGTGGTCTGCTGTGGTCCCTTCGCTGGGATTCCAATAGAAGGAGTTTGTGTATGAGGAAGCATATGTGTGTGTCAGGTGTAATCAGCAGGGCTGGGGGGGTGTTCAGGGGGAGCTTGGACCCTCATGATCTGCTGAGTCCAGGTCACTGCATATTCATACATGTATGTATGTACGCAAGAAGATCTATATGGACCCATCAGCACATGTTTGGAGCAGACAGTCCATATACATGCTATAAGTTTATACCAGTGGCATGGCATGCTCTGTGCTTATACTAGTGTATATATGTACATGTGAGCACGCATGGCTGACCCCCGTTTCTGCTTTCCACCCCATCGAGTTGTGGTTGTGAGGAGAAAACATATCCCCCTACCGACAGCCAGGTTGATGAGAGTTTTTGTTATTCCAAGTGCCAAGTTTGCACTAAGTTCCTTGGGGTACAGGAAGAGGCTAGATTGCTGATAGGATCAGGTAAAACAGAATGGCTTCAGAGGCCCAAGGGCCTCCCTGAATGTCTGCCTGGGGTTGGGTGGAGTCACTATCCGGAACCACCTCTGAGCCTATGACTGGGTTATGTGCCCTGCCCTACAGTGCCTCTCTGGGCTCCTATGGATGCAGGGGAAGGGAATGGGGGGGGGGTTGGAAGCTCTTTCCCAGACAAGGAAATGGGGTGTGTGTGAATGAAGACATGAAAGGGTGGTATTAGGATTTGGGGTTGTGTCCACCCCCACCACTCCCACCCCTTCTACCCCCCCCGCCAGAGCTCAGCTTGTCCCATAAAACTTGGCTGGCCTGAGTCCTTGACCTTTCTCTACATATAGGCCCTTCGAATTGGCACAAGCTGTATCCCATCGCCCAGGGAGACCGCCAGTCACCCATCAATATCATCTCCAGCCAGGCCGTGTACTCGCCCAACTTGCAGCCCTTGGAGCTTTTCTATGAGGCCTGCATGTCCCTCAGCATCACCAACAATGGCCACTCTGTCCAGGTGGACTTCAATGACAGTGACGACAAAACCGGTAAGTGGTGCCTGCCAAAACCTGACACCAATCCCCTTTGGGCTGGCACCACAGGTGGGACCCGCTTAGGAAGGAGGGGCAGCTTGCTGTGGTAGGGAATTGAACCTCTCCCTCTCACCAGCTGTGGTAAATCCTGGGGCTCAGCCTCAGCCTCTCATGACATAAAATGGAGCAATAAGATCTATTCTCTAGGGGCACAGAGGAAGCAGTGGGAAAAAAAAATGGAAATGGTGTTTGTAGTCCTGCATAAAACAGATGCTTAAGAAATGCTAACTCCCTTCCTTCCGTTCCTCTCAGAGTTTCAGATCAGTTTTGGTTTCACTCCTAGCTACCCACTGGCCCGCCTGTGGCTTGGCCCAAGTCCTCTTCACTGTGATCAGGACAGGCCCATAAAAAGAAGAGGAGGGCACTGAGGTGTTGTGTGCCCGAGTGCCTGCTAGGATTCACGGTGCATGCCTTTAAGCCCTCTGGAGGCAGAGGCAGGCAGATCTCTGAATAGAAGGCCACCCTAGTCTAGTACAGAGCAAGTTGCAGCAAGGACTACAGAGTGACTCTATCTCAAACAAAAAGAATTCTGCTAGCCTCTCCTTTAGTCTTCCCAAGAACCCATTACAGTGCCTGAGGTTCAAAGATAGAGCACTTACCCAGCATGCACAAGGCCCTGCACCAACCCATCTGGGGCTGGGGATACAGTTTAGTTAGTATAGCACTTCCTTAGAATGCAAAATTTCTGGGTTTGAGCCCCAGTGTCTCATAAAACTGAGGTTCAGTAGTACATACCTGTAATCCCAGAACTCCCAGATGGAGTAGGAGGATAGACATTCAAGGTCAGCCTTGGCTACAGAGTGAGTTCGAGGCCAGCCCGGGTTACTGATCCCATCTAAAGCAATGCCTCCCTGCCACTCCTTCAGAGGGGTTAGCAGATCCTCAGTAAGCCTCTGCTCTTGCCGCAGAGCTGAGTAAGCCTGGCAGATCCCTAAGGAGCTAAGGACGAAGCACTCCTCCAGACTGACTCTTCACACAGAGCCCCAGACACAGACAAGGGGTCTAGACGACCGCTTATGGAGAAGCAGTTTGTAGGCCGGAACGTACCCGCTCCAGCTCCATGGGTGTCTCCAACGTATCCTCGACCTTCAAGGTCCTCACCATCATGGGCCAGAGTGAAGTCTGCAGAACTCTGTGGCTGTGCCTTCTGAGGCCTCTTTGCTTTAAGACCAGAGTCCAGGTTGCCAAGATAAATTCCTAGGTAGAGGCCTCAGGAAAAATGCTTTAGTGAAGGAACAGTCATATCACAAGCTCTCTGAAAGAGTAGGTCAGGTAAGAAGGGAAACTGTTAGTTTTGTTTTTGTTTTTGTTTTTTGTTGTTGTTGTTGTTGTTGTTGTTGTTGTTTTGGTTTTTTGAGACAGGGTTTCTCTATGTAGCCCTGGCTGTCCTGGAACTCACTCTGTAGACCAGGCTGGCCTCGAACTCAGAAATCTGCCTGCCTCTGCCTCCCAAGTGCTGGGATTACAGGCGTGCGCCACCACCGCCCGACTGGTTTTTTTTTTTTTTTTTTTTTTTTAATGTAAGGAAATGTGATTTTTTTTTATTTTATTTTTACTCTCCCCTGCCCCCTACTCAGTGAAAGCATTTAGGAGAACTTAGCTGTCTAACTGAAAATCAAGAGAACAGACAGCCCTGTCCTGCACGAGGAGAGTGACTTCAGTTACTTAGCTCTGAGTTCCGGATTGGGTAGTAAAAAGGAAAGAGACTTGGTTGTAGTTTTCCCGGAAGAAGTAAGCCTAGCAGAGCCTGGGAAAAGAGAGACGATGCATCACTTACTTTCGTATTCTAAGAAGAGTCTCGGGAAGGTAACATAGGACTCCAGATGACCCTGGATGGCAGTTAGAGGGGAGCAGTTCCGTGGCTGTCCCTTAGGACAGCCTTCAAAGGGTCAACTCAGACAAGCCTCTTTGTCTTAGGACGGGGAGTCCAGGCTTCCAAGGCCAATTCCTAAGCGCAGGCCTTAGGGAACAGTCTCTAGAGAGTCTTTGGATAACTGGTCTGGGGATTCACACTCGAGGCCTGGCTGGCGCTCTGCTTCCCCAGGGGTCCCAGTGGAAAGAGAAGGTGGGCGAGGCTCTGCCATCCCCCACTGTAGGTTAGTCTGGAGGTCAAGTGGGCTGATTCCCACAGAACATCAAATACATAGAGAGTGCAAGTAAACAGCAGAGCGTCTGTAATCATATCAGACAGCTGTTCTCAAACCGTGGGTACCGGTCCTTTGGAATTGTGGATTGAATGACATTTTCACAAGGGTCCCCTAAGACCATTAGAAGACACAGATATTTGCATTACTGTTTATAACAGTAGCAAAATTACAGCAATGAAGCAGCAACAAAAATAATTTTATGGTGTGTGTGTGTGTGTGTGTGTGTGTGTGTGTGTGATCCCAACAAGAGGAACTGTATTACTATATTAAAGGGTTGAATCATTAGGGAGGTTGAAAACCAGTGATAGCGGGGTACCCCTCTGGCACTGTCCTGTGGGGTTCTAGGAGAAGTAAGTTCGGACAGGTAGAACCCTGCAGACGGATCCAGAAGTCTCCCGACCACAGAACAGGTTAGTGTTCCGTGCAGAGCCACCAAGCCCAGGCCCTGATTCCTTTTGTCAACCTGTACTATGGCCTCGGGTAGCCTGCTTCTGACATCAAACAGCAGAGCTGGACCTCTGGACTTTGTCCTGGTCACCGATCATGAAGTGGCCCGGTGGAATTGAGAGCTTAGAGATGTCACTTGATCCAAGAGCTCACATTCAGGCCCAGCGAGGGCCTTTCCACCCACAGATCTCTTTCAGCTGGAAATTCTATCAGCCCCAAGAGGCCTTATGTGTAGCCCTAGATCACCAGCTATCAAGGTGAGAAAGTTACAAAATCACCATGGCTGGGGCCCTCCAAAGAAGCTCTCTGTACAGGGGATGGCCCTAGGAGGCCCCGAAACTGCCTGGGAATGCAGGGGCTCTCGGGAAGTGGCCTCCTGTTCCAAGGCAGTGGAACGTTCTGGCAAGGATTCATGTTGGGGAGAAGCAATGCGGCCTGATTGGTGTTTTAGGAGTTTGGGGCATAGAAGCTATGGTTTGCTCTGTGGGTATGCTCTGTACCTCAGGTATGTGGTCTTACCAGTTTCTTCCCTTATAAAATAGGTCCAGCCAGGCAAGGTGACACACTCCTTTAATCCCAGCACTGGGAGACAGAAGCAGGCAGATTTCTGTGAGTTCAAGGCCAGTCTAGTCTACATAGTGAGTTACAAGCCAGCCTGAGATACCTAGTGAGACCCTGTCTTAAAACACACACACACACACACACACACACACACACACACACACTAAAAGCAAGATAAAAATTGGTCTCAAAATAAATTCTGTCCCTCCTAAGCTACCAAGATAACTAAAAAAATAATTGTTCCCATGGGTCCATGGAACATTTATAATAATTATAATAATTTAGCCATGGGTCAGGGCCCAGAAATGGGATGCCTATTGTTTGTGGGAACAAAGGGTCTGAGAGACAGGAGGCCAGCTTCTACAGGAAATCTGGCTGGAGTCGGGAGGGAGGGACCAGTATAAAGCCCTACTCCATCAGAACAGGCTCCTTAACTATTCTGTAGGCTGTCACACCTTCTGCCTTGACCAGACTTGGGGTTCAGACTGTAGGGGCTAGTGGGAAAAACCCATGTCCTATCCAGCAAGTTTTCCACATATAAACCATAGCCAGGCTTGGTAGAATAGGCCTGTGATCTTAGCGACTCTGTAGGCTGATGCAGGAGAATAGTGCGTGTGAAGAGAGCAGAGCAAGACTTAGCAAGACTCTACCTCAAAGTCCAAAGAGGGTCAGAGATGATCTCAGTGGTAGAGTGTTTGCCTAGAATATTTGAGGCCCTAAATTCAATCCTCAAGATAGCCAAAATAGATAAATTATGGAGCAAGCCCTTGGTCTAGCTCATCAATACAGTGCTTGCCTAACATGCATAAAGCCCTGGGTTTGATCCCCAACATCACACACACACACACACACACACACACACACACACACACAGTCCCTACCTGGGCTGCCTGGGTCCTTACACTGCCACGCACCAAGCTGAATGCTTTCCCATATGAACGGCTACATCCCACCTCTACCCACAGTGGTGGCTGGGGGGCCCCTGGAAGGGCCCTATCGTCTCAAGCAGCTCCACTTCCACTGGGGTAAGAAGCACGACGTGGGCTCAGAGCACACAGTGGACGGCAAGTCCTTCCCCAGCGAGGTGAGGTCTTTTTCACTGTATCCCTCTGAATGCCTACAGTTTTGTTGCGTGGGGGAGGGTGGGGCTCGAGGATGCCCGCAGAAGGGCTCTGAATAACACGTGGAGGGGCACCTGGGGCCGTTGGGAGAGAGACCCCCCTTCCCTATCTGCATGCTGTCTACACACCTGAACTGTGCATCCTGGAGTTTTGGGAAGGACCCAGAATGGGATGGACACTACCTGTGGCTCTCCAGGGGCTCCCTAGGATCCTGAGATGAGGGGGCTTGCAGCCCCTACTTCTTTCAGAGGGAGCAAGGGAAGACTGATTTCATGCCCCCTGCTGTCTCTGGAGGCACTCAGCCCTGGTCTGGCCCGGCCTGTTCTTGCCTCTCCAGCTACATCTGGTTCACTGGAATGCCAAGAAGTACAGCACTTTTGGGGAGGCGGCTGCAGCCCCCGATGGCCTGGCTGTGGTTGGTGTCTTCCTGGAGGTGGGTGGTGGATCCCCAGGGCTGGGAAGAGTATCGGGAGACTCGCACTGCCTTAGTTTTGGAACAAAGGGAGTGGGGGGCTCACACTGTCTTCTTCCTGACAGACAGGAGACGAGCACCCAAGCATGAACCGCCTGACAGATGCTCTCTACATGGTTCGGTTTAAGGTGAGCCGGGCCGGACCGGGCTGGGGTTGCAGTTTCTATCTGGAGCGGCCAGCTGGAGAGAGAGGGTGGTTGAGACTATGGCCCATTTACTTTTGCATTCTGACAGCAGCCCCTAGCTAAGACCCCAGCGAGAGGGCTGGTTCCTCAGGCACTGGACCTGGCCTTCTTTGTCAGGACCCCATGGGTGCCTAGCATACACTATCTAATCATATGCATGGTAGTCCACTGCATCTCCCCAGTGAGGGCATCCAAAGGCAAGGGTATAAACAGGATGACCAGAGCGTCCCTGAAGCCACAGTTTTCACATGTAAGCAAATGAGAGGGCCTGGCCCTGTCGGGGAGGTAGCACCTAGGGTCACAGATATTTGCCTACAGTTTGAATCATCATGTCAAGAAGAGGCCCAAATCTTACTGACAGCAACGAGCAAGGAACCTCCTGGGTTGATCTTGGTTAGGAGGCTCTGGGCTAATGCCTGGGTTCCCATCCTTCCCAGGACACCAAGGCCCAGTTCAGCTGCTTCAACCCCAAGTGCCTGCTGCCCACCAGCCGACACTACTGGACCTACCCTGGCTCCCTGACCACGCCCCCACTCAGTGAGAGTGTCACGTGGATTGTGCTCCGGGAGCCCATCAGAATCTCTGAGAGGCAGGTGAGTCCTCCCAGAGTTCCACGAGTGGGAACATTCAGGTTTCAGCCCTGGCGGGATGACTCCCAGCCAGCAAGATGTGATCTGGGCCCTTCCATCTGGCTGCCATTTGGACTACTAAACCATAGGATCTTTGGTTGAGGTCAGCTTGGTTGCTGGTCCTGAGGACCCAACCGCGGCAGGAAGTGATCCTGGGATCGCTGTGTTTCGGTCAGAAAGCTGCAGTTGCCCAAATGCCTCAGCTAGACAAGATCAGAACCAGCCTTCTGATTTCATGTTTAGGGGCCCGTTAAGAAGCAAATAACTAAGGTTGACTTTCAAAGAAGAGGGCAGGGAGAATGGGGTCACTCAGGAGAAGCCAAAGGGTGGCACCCCCATCCCCCCACCCCCTCATCCCACCACCACCCCCCCAGCAGCATCTGGGATCATAGAGGAAAGTAGCACCCTACCCATCCCAGCCCTGACCATCCTTTTTATCTCAAGATGGAGAAATTTCGGAGCCTGCTTTTCACCTCCGAAGATGATGAGAGGATTCACATGGTGAACAACTTCCGGCCACCACAGCCACTGAAGGGCCGAGTGGTCAAAGCATCCTTCCAGGCTTGAACTTCCCACCTGCCCGGCCAGCCACTGGGGCACCATCCTCCTCCCAAGGGCTTCCAACGTCAGCGGACACCAAACCATCTGAGGCTCGCTCCCAGTTGGGGGAGGGGTGCTACGGGGCCCTCCTTGAGCTGGCTTGCTCCTTGACCACGTTGAAGGGTTCTTGATGGAACCCTGGAGTTGGGGTGGGGGTGGGGGGCTACTCTCCTGCTGCCCTGGGGGCTGGAGGAACCGGAACCGAGCAGAGTCCAAGCCTGGGCTGCCTCTGTTCCCCCAGATCCAAAGGCCCCTGAGAATTTCCTCTTGTCTTCCCTGCCGGCTGTATCAGCAGCCCAACTGGAGTTCACACTGTGATGGCCAAGACACAGCCCCGCCCCCCCACCGCGGGGGTGTAGGCAGCTGTCTCTACCATAAAGACTCAAGCAATAATTAGAGGTGGGCAGAGCTGCCCTCTCTGCATTACCTCTTCTGCAGGCCTCTGCCATTCATGCACCTCACTGCCAGGCCATTACAATAGCACCCAGATGCTGGAGGCGATGCGGCCTCCTCCAGCCATCTGCTGCCACGGGCAGGCCCTGGCTATAGCTTATATACGATCTCCCTTTGTTCCCACCAAAGCCACCTACATAACAATCCACTCATGTACTAGCAAATAAATTCACTTATTCATGGAACCAGGTCTCCCTGAGTGCCAGTGCTCTGTCCAGTACTGTTCTAGGCTCTGGGGGAGCCAGTGGTAGTGAGTCAAGGAGGGGCTAGCACCGGCTACCCAGAAGCTGTGGGAGGAGTCAAGGCAGGGCTAGTAACGACTACCCAGAAGCTGTGGGAGGAGTCAAGGAGGGGCTAGCACTGGCTACCCAGAAGTTGTGGGTGCAGAGTGAGAAGCTCCCTCTTTGGGAGAAAACTCGCAATTCTTACCAGTGTTCTGAGGCGTCGAGGAGTTTGAGGTAAAGCAAGCATGAGCCCCCAGGTGAGAGCTCCCTGGCCCCATAATTGTATGCGGGTATGAAGTTTCCAGAGAGTGAGTTAAAAAAAAAAAAAAAAGTCTAGGGGTGTGGCTTAGCTATGCCTAGTGTGCATGAGGTTCTAGGTTCAATCTACAATATTATGAAAAGAAAGGGGAGGGAAGATGAGGAGAAGGGGAGGGGAAGAAGAGAAGGGGAGGGGAAGGAGAACGGGAGAGGAAGGAGGAGGAAGAGGAAGAAGTGGAGGAGGAGGAAGAGGAGGAAGAAGATGAAGAGGAGAAAGAAGAGGAAGAGGAAGAGGAGGAAGAAGGGGAGGAGGAGGAAGAGGAGGGGGAGGAGGAGGAAGGGAGAAAAAAAAAGATAAAAGTAAAGTTTACTCTGTTCCTCGCACTTCCTGTTCCCAAGCACAGGACACTTCTGCCTCCAGAGTGGGCGGGGCTAGAATAGGAAAGGGGAAGCCCCTCTGCAGTGGCTGCCCTGACAGCCAGGTTTCAGGAGGAAAGAAATGGTGGGGGGTGGGGGGATGGGGTGGGGGGTGGCGGCTGATGTATCTGGAGGCATCTTTCCCCCGGGTGGGGGCAGGAGGCTTTGGCGGAGTGGCAGTGAAGCCAGCAGCGGGAGCTGTGAGAGCAATGGAAGGCCTGGGGCAGAGGTCCAGCTCTGCACTGTCTGAGAACTGCCGGTACTCCATTCTATGGGTGAGGTCATGAAGACGAGCAGCAGAGTAAGCGATGGAATGGATACGTCTGGCCACCCTCCTGCATCTGGATCTGAGGAGGGAGTGGGGAAAGATGGTGCCCTCCTGGAGGTGGTGGGATAGCCCATTCTGTTGGCTGTACCAAAGACCCTGCCCAGCCTGCTCCTCTGGGGACTGTGGCACCTCAGGCTTGGCACTGCCAAGGACTTGGAAAGTTGGAGCTGGTTTTTTAATTATCCCGAGGCCGCCAAGAATCCTTGCTCCACAAGTCCTTAATTCATTTTTTTTTTTTTTTAATTTAAAACTATTTAAAAACCCAACATGGCCTCCTTATGTTACAATCACAGCCTAAAATCTGACCCTTTTATATCCAAATGGGATGACCCAGCCAGAAGCCAAATGCCTCCAGGGACCTAGGACTAGGTCCTGAATCTTCATCCAGAACAAGCTCCTCGGTACATTTCAAGGACACAAGACAAGATAGGTTCTGCTTGTTCACAAGGCCCAGAGAAGCCCTCCCTGGCCAGGCAGGGTGGGCCTCAGAGACACAGGCCCATGTAAGGCATTATTGAATCTGTGTTCTAGCTAGGGCCACAGGCTTCCCTCCCAAATACTTCAGAGAGGAACCAAGTCCAGCACCCCAGAGGAGGTCTTTTCTCTGAGAGATGGAGAGGGGAGGTCGCCCCTGAGGTTTTCATCACAAAGAACTTGCTCCCAGTGTCATGGCTGCTACTATAGCTGCTGCTGCTGCAGAAACCTGGGAATATGCCCTGTGGACTGGGCTGGCTGTGGACACCCGACCCTCTAGGGTGCTCCTGTGGGGTGAGGTGGCAGGGAAGGTGACAAGAGTCACTGCCTGGAAGTAGCTGGTGTCCTGATTGAGAGGGGCTGAGGTAGCAGAGGCCCCTGGGCGGTGACTGGAGTTGGCTGGGGACAGACAGCAGTATCAGCCTAGGTCCAATCCTAAGTGGCAATGGCTGCCCTCGTGGGGACATGGGGATCTCAGCACCAATGCTGTGACCGCCCTCGAAGACAGAATGCACTACTGACTGTCACAGGTCGGTAAGAAGAGAAAGACAGCTGTGAGCATGAAACATTTTGGCATGTTTGTCCTTTGGAGGCGCAAACCTCAGGGCAGACATTGTAGAACATGCCATTCAAGATCCCCAAAACTCGTTTCCTCCTCCGTCAAATGGAAATGATGTAACGTGAGCCACATCTGTAGCTTCAGATTTTCCTAGAGCGATATTAAAAAAAAAAAAAAGTAAACGGAAATAGTCTTTTGTTTTAGTACAGGAGATACAACCTTGTAATTCAAGCATGCTAAGCATATGTCAAACAAGTCATTTGACTAGTAAATTTTAGACTTGGAGGAGTAGTTCAGTAGTAGAGCTATTGCCCAGCTGCCTGAGGCTCTGGGTTCAATTCTTACCACTGCAAGAAGAATAAAAATGTTTTATTTTAACGTAAAATGTATCCCGGGCATACTGATTTTTATGTATTATCAACATAAACTGTTATTGAGATATTTTACATTATTTTCTGTACTAACCTTTGACATATGTTGTGCTTTATATGTCTGGTTTTTCTCTACTCGAAGGAGCTCTATTTCAAGTACTCAAAGGTCACATGCGGCCAGGGGTGATTGGATTAGATAGTGCGATCTTAAGTACATCACTCATGACTGGGTTATCGGCTGGCACAGCTTCTGGGGAGACAACTAGGCCAAATGGCTGTAGAAAGGAATTAGGCCTGCTCTTGGGCTTTGTCCCCTTCACAAGCAGCCATTGTCATTTAGTGTCAAGGCTTGGCTTCCATGCTAAGCCTTCCTCAGCTAGGAAACATGTCCATCCTCCTACGTCACCCCCGCCCTGCCTCCGCACCTGGCAGAACACTCTTGCTCCCCTGTAGAAAGACCAAGACTAGGCAAGAAGAAGCTGACTACACAAGGCTGTTGGGCATTGGTGTGGTGGCAGTGTCCCCCCAAAAAAGATCCAGCCTGTGCTGAGACAACTTGATCAGCCTGGGAAGAGAGGCCAAGCGCAGCGTAGCTGGTGTGCTTGTGGAGGGATGGAAGACTCAGAGGTGGGAACACGGAGCAGACAGGGTAAGAGCTCTAGCCCACAGCAGGTCTGGGGGCCCTCAGAGACTCCCAGGCTTTGGGGACTACCAATGCCAAGTAGAGTTTTTTTGCTTCTGGCCATGGGCCACGGGAGCCCCAGAAGTCTTAAGAGTAGCAGAACTGTTGGCTTGAAGGAAGAGAGCCCTTCCCGAGGGAAGTACTGGAAACCGCTTGGCATTGTGTATTATATAAACAAGAAACTTCAGGGCCATATCTGATCAGGTACAGTCGCCGACTCTACTGCGCCCCTTCTCCACCTGTGGGAGGGACTCAAGCCTTGCCTGGCCGTCTAAATGGCTCAGGTGGTTTTGTCTCGAGGGCTATGGGACAGTGAGTAGGGGACCACCTAGGGCCAGTGAGCCCCGGGAGTCTCTCAGGTTTTCATGAAGGAGGACTTGGAATTCTCCCCCTCTTCTCCTTTTGCTTCGACTCCAAACTGTAAGTTCTCTGGAGGGCGCCCTGCCCTGTGTCTACTTAGCAAGGCTCCCTGGTGACATGAGGGGGGTGTGGGAGGGGTGCTGGGGGGGGAGGGGAGTGAGACATTGCTACCCCCGCTCCCGAGCATTCAGGCGTAGAGTCTGGGGGTATATCACAGCTTCAGCCAGATAAAGCTGTGAACATCCGAGCCCGACACTAGTAGATGATCATAAAGGCAGAGGCCGGAAAGGGAACAAAATCTGATGAAATGAGCTGTCACGGAGAGCTAGTCTCTCTTCGTTCTGTCAGGAGGGGCTTCTGTATCAGAAAGACTCATGTCCCCAACCAACTTCCTGCTTGCTCGCCATGGGGCCTCGAATCATTCTATTTGAGTTTCCTGATTCACAGCGAAGACATGGGCTTTGGATGATGAACTGAGGACCACACAGTAACAGGTCCACAGGGTCACGTGATTGTATCATCCCCAGGTCAGTCTGCTGTACGCTGCTGCTGTGTGACTTGTCTCTCAGGCCTCAGTTTCTCCACTTTTTTTTTTTTTTTCCAGGCAGGATCTTGCTGTGTAACCATAGGCTGGTTTGGAACTTGCTATGAGACCAGGCTGGCCTCAGTTTACCTCTGCCTACAGGGTGCTGAGATTAAAACCTGGAACCTGGCCCCGCCAGATTCCCCACTTGTGAAAAGGTTGGGAGCGGGGTGTGGAGCTTGGAAAAGTAGGATTTACAGGAGGAACAAAACCAGATTTCCCGCAGATCGAGATAGATGAAGGGCTGAGTTGGGGGCAAGCAGCTGTGGATCTTAGCTGTGAGCCGTCCCTGTGGGCACTCCCAAATTGAAAGGATGCCTAATGCCGGGCAAGCCAGCAGGCTCTCGGTAACCGGAAGAGCCACCAGCAAGACCTGGAGACCTTTGCCTATCCCTGAAGAGAATGCTGGGGCTGAGTTTCCCTCCCACCAGCTTCTGGCAACATTGTCTCAGAGGTAAATCTAATTCATTTACGGAAAACAAAGACATTGATTGTTCTCTTTTTCACACAGCCAAGTTTGTGAACCCTGACCCATAAAGCCCTGAGGTCTGTGCTTTCCAAGATGCCAGTGCCTGGAAATGATTACTCCCCCAGAGAGTGGAGCTCTAATGGTGTTATTTTGAGTGGGGACAGGTAAGCTTAAAAAACATTTTGGGGGTGGTCAAGCCTTTGGAGGTCTGGCCCCCAGCACTAAATCCAGAAGCCTGTGGTTTCTGGGGATGGTTCAGAGGACCTAGAGGGGAACTTCTCACCCCTGTTTTGCTCTGGTTCTGGGGAGGAGAGTTATTCACATGTGACCTTTGCCCCAGAGATGGGGGTGGGCTGGGGACCTCAGCTCCAACATGGCCACTTTAGATTAGCATTAACTGACAGTTCCGGTAACTGGTGGAAGTCCAGGTCAGGGCATTATCGTTCAGTTCTTTACGCTTTTCAGTCCTCATGGCGCCTATCCGGAGCCTGGCATCCCTGAGGTCAGAGGTCATGCTGGGGAGATAGGGAGATGTGCTAGATAGGGAGCCTGGAGCAAAGATGAAAAAAAGAAAAGGTCAGGTGTCCGCTCACCAGCAAGAGCTCAGCACCTAGCTCGCTTTGCTGAGGCCTTGTGGAGGGAAGAGGTCCTCAGCCCCCGCAGCTGGTAAGACAGTGTGGCTCCCTCCCGTCTTTATACTGATATTCGGGAAAATCTGCCATTCTAGTTGTGGAAACAGAGAAAGGAACACAACCAGACCCAGTGTTCCTTGACAAACCTTTGAAAATAGTCCTTAAAACCTTTTAAATATAATTTTGGACTTACAGTAAAGTTGAAATAATACAACAAATACTTATAGACCCGAGGACTTGTAATTTAATAATTTAATCCTTTTAATTTTTTTCCTTCTCTGCCTTCTCTTTGTCTTTTTCTCTTCTATTTGTTTTGTGTGTGTGTGTGTGTGTGTGTGTGTGTGTGTAGTGGCCCATGACTTTAATCCTAGCACTCAGGAGGCAGAGGCAAGCAGATCTCTGTGAGTTCAAGCCCAGCCTGGTCCAGGACAGCCAGGACTATACCGTGTCACTCTGTCTCAAGGTCTGATGATTGGTGTTAACTTGGTAGACTCTCGAATCAGGGACGTGGGCCTCTTGCCCCGCCTGTGGGAGCTCTTGATTGTGTAACTGAGGTGGTAAGGAAGATCGTCCCACTGTGGAGGAACCATTTCCTGGGTGGACGCTGGGCTGCAGGAATGGAGGAATAAGCACCATCCTGCAGCCACCGCTCTCTGCTGCTTGTCTGTGGCCATGATCCGAGCAGTCGCTTCAAGCTCCTGACGTCTTGACGTCTCCCACCATGATGGACGGCACCCCTGAACCAGAACAAACCTAATTTCCCTTTCGGTTGCTTTGGTCAGGTTTTTATTACAGTACAGCAATAGGAAAAGAACCAGGAGAGTAAGACTATCAGAAAAAAAAATGGTTCCCATGTTATTTTAAATGTGATACATCAATGGTATGGAATATTGACTCATTTCTTATAGCATTATTAATTTCATATTCATTTATCATTCATTCATTTGTTTATTTGTGGTGCTGGAGTTTGAATCCAGAGCTTCCTACATCCTTGGCAAGTATATCCTCCCTGATCATTCTAATTTTTTTTTTTTTTTGAGACAGGGTTTCTCTGTGTAGCCCTGGCTATCCTGGAACTCACTCTGTAGACCAGGCTGGCCTCGAACTCAGAAATCCACCTGCCTCTGCCTCCCAAGTGCTGGGATTAAAGGCATGTGCCATCACCGCCCGGCTAAAATTTTTAAATTGTGTAAATTAAATTACATATAGAAAAGTACACCCCTTGATAAACATTTACAAACTGAGCAGACCTGTGAACCCAACACCCAGATCAACCCCGTGTTTTTCCTGTAATTCAGCTCTATGACAGCCCCAGTAAAGAGCCATTTCCTCACAGAAGTGCCCAATTCTGGCTTCCAGTGAGAGGCCAAACCTAGTCTATCTTGGGACGGACCTCCATCTTAAAGAAAAAAAACAAAAGCCTGAGAACTTGACCCACAGCTGAACCCAAGCTGCACCCAAGTAGCAGGAAGGACCCCACGGCTTGTCCTTGGCCCAGACCCCAGAGTTATTCCTTAGCTACTTCCTAGCAACAGTCAATCAAAGATTAGTCCGATTGTTTCAGATGTACTGTCTTGCTGTTTGTGATTGTTCATGGTCTTGCTTCAGTGCACCCTCCTGTCAGCCTACAATTCTGTTAGACGCTTGCCAGGCTGAACGCTCTCACTCACTCCCGTTCCCTAGAAAACCTTGTCCTGCCGAGGGTTCGAGGCTGCTCTGCCTTTCCTTCCTGTGCTGTGTCAGGGTTGGGTTGGAGGGGAGCCCAAGCTGAGCATGGAATAAAGAGACTATTGCATCGGAGACGGCTCCTGGGTGGTCCTCTGGGGCTCACGGATGCTTCCTGGCACAACATCAGCAGCATAAATCCCATTTGCCTGGTTTTGGACCTGCAATAGGGGAGGGCATTCATGCCAGCATTTCTTAGTTCTAGCTCTTTCATTATATTATGCATGTGGGGTGCTCTGAGCCTACATTAGAGTTTTCAGGTGCCTGCTTATTTCTTTTTCCTTGACCATTTTGTACATGTAGACAATGCACTTTGATCCTGTTTACCTCATGACTCGCCCTGACCCCTCCCCACTCCTTCTAAGCCCCTCCTTACCAACAAGTCCTCCTCCTTCTTCCATGCCTTGTTTGTTTGGTTGTTTATATGGCTTACTGAATTTAATTAGGGTTCTTCTTTAAAAAAAAAGATTTATCTTATTTATGATTACACTGTAGTTGTCTTTAGACACACCAGAAGAGGGCATCAGATCCCATTACAGATGGTTGTGAGCCACCATGTGATCACTGGGAATTGAACTCAGGACCTCTGGAAGAGCAACCAGTGCTCTTAACCACTGAGCCATCTCTCCAGCCCCTTAATTAGGGTTTTTGTAACGTAACTTCTATTCTCCTGAAGTAATTGTCTCCGGAGCTCCCTCCCTCCTTCTGCTAACCTGGAAGCTTCCAGCCTCCCAATCTTATCTAGACTGAGAATGTTTTTAGCCTCTGAGACTGACTGCTGAATAAGCTCTCCCTTTCTAGTTCTTTCTGAACTCTGCCTGGCTGGTTCAACTCAGCTGTTCTGGCTCAGCGTCCTCTCCAAGCTGACTGATTCAAGCTGCCTTCTCTCAGTTTCTCTTGAATTGCTCTGCTTGACCTCAAATTAACTGTAGCATCTGTTCTAATCTTTTTTTTTTTTTTTTTTTTTTTTTTTGGTTTTTCGAGACAGGGTTTCTCTGTGTAGCTCTGGCTGTCCTGGAACTCACTCTGTAGACCAGGCTGGCTTCGAACTCAGAAATCCGCCTGCCTCCGCCTCCCAAGTGCTGGGATTAAAGGCGTGCGCCACCACCACCCGGCCCTGTTCTAATCTTTTAGCTCCTTCTCCTTCTCTAGTGTCTTTCTCTCTCTCTCTCTCTCTCTCTCTCTCTCTCTCTCTCTCTCTCTTTCTCTCTCTCTCTCTCCTGTCTCTGTACAATCCTCCTACCTCTTTCTCTCCTTCCTTTCTTCTCTCTGCACAGCTCTGTAAAGTATCTTCCCTTTCCTCTCTCGTCTCGTGAAATCCTCTCTCTTCTGTCCAATCTTTCTCTGACTCATCACTTAGTCTGCCACTCAGCCAGACATCACAAGCATGGGTTCTTCCTTCTACAACCTAACTTTATCTTCATTGTTTGGGGTTAAAGGTATCTACTAAGGGCGTGTCTATATTCCAGTCAGAGGGATCAAAGCTGTGTCCTAGGTCTGAGTCACACCACAACTAGAAACAGCGTTTTCCACTGAATAACACAATCTCAGGTTTCACAGTATGATCAGATATCCTGCGGCAGCTCCTTGCATGAACATGGTGTGGAATTACTTACTGGAGTATGTACAATTGATCAGTGGCTACCCCACTGAAGAGAAATGACCCCCCAAAACTTCTTTACATTAGTAATTTCATTGTCTCCCAGTAGGGGCCTCAAATGAAAATTTCAAAATATATAATTTACCTATACATACAATTAAAAAAAAAACAACTTAACGTCTTATTTGTAATAGCAAGAATAGTAATTTCTGATATATAATAAGATATTGTTGCATTACTTTTTCTGGAGAGACATAAACAAATGTCTAATCACCCTAGATGTGGTGCTTGGTGTATCAATGAGTTTAATTGAGCACATTGCTTGTGGCCACACCACCAAAGAAAGCCGTCTCCCCAGTCAGTGGAGGCCTCGTGCAGACTCCTCCTTCCCACAAGCAAAGGTTAACAGGCCCATTTTCCTAAGGGTCTCATGTGGTAGTAATGGCTGCTCTCATTTCGAGAGGTCAAAGGTCATATCATACCTGGAGAATGATGTTCCACAACATAGACATTCAAGTATGCAGCCATAATCAAAACTGTATTTACATATACAAACGATGTCATTTGTATGTGATGTGCAGGAAGATGGTGACACAGTGAAGTCACTGAATGTTTGTATTCGTGTTCAAGATTTCCATTACAAAGCAGCTGACAGTCGAGTGTGAGGGCTCCCTTGGGTGTTTCCCTCGGGTGGTGAATAAGTCAGTAAAATTCTAAACACTGTGTTTCATTGCTAATGATAAATGCCCCAAGGCTGAGTAGTTTATAAATAAAAGAAGTTTCTTTTGGCTGATGGTTATGACAGCTGAAAGAAATAAAATCTGAAGCTGGTATCTGCTCAGCTTCTGGTGTGGGCCTTGTGTTGATTTGACTAATAGCAAAAGTTGCAAAGATAGAAAAGTGTTAAAGAAGGAAAACTGGGGCTGGAGAGATGGTTCAGTAGAAAGAGCATAGGCTTCTCTTCCAGAGAACCTAAATTTAATTCCCAGCACCCACCAAGCTCACAACTGCCTGTAACTACCCAGCAGTCAGGAGGTAGTAGCAGATAAATCTCTGTGAGTTGGAGCCCAGCCTGGTCTACATAGTGAATTCTAAGACATCCAGAGCTATACAGTAGGACTGTCTCAACCCCCTTCACTCCCCTCCCCCAAAGTGTCAAAGACAAAAAAGGGTCGCTATTTTAACCGCTTGTTCTGAGGTGTAACTAGGTCTCTGGTATTAGCCCAGGCTAGCCTTGGACTCATTATGTAGCCAAGAAGGACCTTACATTTTGTATCCTCCTGCCTCCACCTCTGAAATGTTTAGAATCCCAGCTGTGTGCCATCCTGTCCAGTCATTAAAGGGCTGGAATCAAACCTAGGACTCTGCGTGCACTGTGCAAGTACTCTACCAAGAGAGATTCACTCTCAGCCCCTAAACTATATTTTAAAATGTATCAGCTCTTAGCAGGTGTGGTGGCTCTTTAACGCTCAGCACTCGGAGGTAGAATTGGGTGTCTGTGAGTCTGAGACCGAGCCAAATCATGAGTTCCAGTCAGGGCTACACAGTGAAGCCATGCCTCAAAGAGAGAAAAATAAAGAAAGGTTTCATTACTCACCAACACCTTATTACACAGGCCTTGACAGGGCAAACCGTCCTGAAAGCCTAGTAAGATGGTCCTCCCGCCGTATGTGAGAGCATTCTTGTAGAATTTGCTCTCTGTGGAAACTGTGGGAACTTACTTTGTGTTTCCAAATTAAGTGTAATGAAAATGTAGGCTTTGGTCCCCACAGGCAGATCCGTCAGCCACGAGACCATTTGATGGCTCCTTTGACTCTCGGGTAGCAACCACACAGGCTCAGGGCCCAGCACCCCTGGCTGCTCCAAACTCCAGAAGACTCTTCAACCCCAATATTCCAGTCCCACCACGTTCTCCTAAACACTCTAGGATAGACTCTAGGGACCGAGGGGAGGCCTGGGCCTGGCCTGAGGCAGAGAAGAAGGTGAGATCTCTGAGGATTGTCTCCCCAGCAAGATCCTGAGGGAACAGGTCGGTTTTGGAGGCAGCTAGCTCAGAAACCCTATGTGGGCATGGCTGCCCATCACACAGGATACTCCACAGAACACCTTCCAGGACCCACAATTTTTTTTCCCCATTTAAAAAATATTTATTTATTATATGTAAGTACACTGTGCTACTTTCAGACACACCAGAAGAGGGCATCAGATACCATTACAGATGTTTGTGAGCCACCATGTGGTTGCTGGGATTTGAACTCAGAACCTCTGGAGGAGCAGTCAGTGATCTTAACCTCTGAGCCATCTCTCCAGGCCCCAGTTTTTTGTTTTTATTTTTGTTTTGTTTTGTTTTTAAGATAGGACCTTGTGTAGCTGAAGAGGGCCTCATGTTTGCCATGTAGACAAAACCAACCTTGAATTCCTTATTCTCCTGCTTCCACTTCCCAAGGGCTTGGGTTGCAGGTATGTGTCATGATGTTTTGAAACAGGTTTTTTGTTGTTGTTTTGTTATTTGTTTTTTTGTTTTTGTTTTTGTTTTTTTTGTTGTTGTTGCTGTTGCTGTTCATTTGTTTTCTCGAGACAGGGTTTCTCTGTGTAGCCCTGGCTGTCTAGGAACTCACTCTGTAGACCAGACTGGACTCGAACTCAGAAATCTGCCTACCTCTACCTCCCAAGTGCAGGGATTAAAGGCGTGCGCCACCACTGCCCAGCCAGGTTTTTTGTTTGTTTGTTTGTTTGTTGTTGCTTTGTTTTGTTTTTGAAACAGTATTTCAATGTGTAGCCCAGGCCAGCCTAGAATTTGCCTTATTCCCCAGATTAATGGCATATACCAGCATACCTGGAGACAGAGATACTATTCTCATTTTGCAGATGACACTCTGTGGATGGATTGACTAAGATCTTGCTTTAGATGGGGACAGGATTGGCCAATCTCAAAGTGAAGTCTCAGTTGGTATCATTCCATAGTGTCCTTAAAAGGAGGGAAGTAAACTTCCAAGACTTGCTATGTTGTACCAGGATAAAGGATGTCATTTCCTAGTGCTTAGCTAGTTTGGGCATCAGGTGAAGCACACACACACACACACACACACACACACACACACATCACACACATCACACACACACACACACACACACACACACACACACACACACACACCCCTACTCTGTGAAGTCTGTGAAGTGAGCCGTTCTGGGGCTTCTTGCCATGTTTACGCCCTCTAGTGGCCGCATATAAAGCTGCTGTTTGGTCTCTGGTTCATCCTAGTCAGCAACACACCGCTGGGGGTCTCTGCAGAGCCGGGCTATGCAGGGAAGAACCAGCGGGTTACTGGCTATCAGGCTATTGACAAACTTTTGCTGTTGGTTATGCTCTTGCTGTTGGTTTTGCTCTTTCTGGAGTTCTCAGCTCTCACTTTCTCTGTTGGCCAAGGTAGCCACAGTGGCTATGGTGGCCAGCGGGCCAGTGCCACTCACTGAAAGGGCTCACACGAAGGACTGAGCCAATGGCTGTATCCCCCAAAGGCATGGGGGATGGAGGACATTCCAGGGAGAGGAACAGGAAGGGGAGAAGCTCTGGAGGTAGCTCTGTGTAACTGGAGGTTAATGTGAGAAAAAAAAATTACATTTGACCCAGTCTTCAGCATAGCCTGGAGATGGGGGTGCCCTGATTACAGTCACAGGTCCCAATTCTTCAGACAGAAATAACTCTGGAGCCAAGGAAAGGAGGCCATCTCCACCCCCACACCCCACATACATGCCCCACCCTCCTTCTGCAATCACTCCACAGCTGGAGGAGAGGTGTCTGCCCAACAGCACTCACGAGGATGAAGAAACGGGGACCCTGAGTCCAGCCGAGGTCCCCTGCCCACCTCACGACTCCAAGTCAACGGCAGTGTGGACCTAAGGCCCCACCTCGTAAGCTCTCACACCGTGCAGGGCAGCCTATGCCAGCGCTTCTGAACTCCTGGAGAATCAAGTGTAACATTGTGGTTAAGGGTCTGTCCGTCCATCCGCAAGCTGCACGCTCAATGGAGCCACCCTCCTCCTCTACAGGGGAGAAAAAGTACCCAGGGTGGGTGCTCAGTCTTCTACGGAGGCCTGAGCAAGCAGAAGCTTGCAGGCTTTGGATCTGGCCTTTGGTTGGTGAATTACTTTTGGCTTTCCAAACGGTATGCTTATAACACACCACCCATGCATCTCCCAGTGGGGACCCAGCCCAGAAGAGCACCCACTGGGTTATTAGTGTCCAGGAGGTGACTGTCTGTCCTGTTTGAGTTAAAGCCCTCACCTAAGGCGGGCAGAGACCTCAGCTGGAGTGGAGCTCTCTTCTTTTCCACTGTGGGATGCTTGGGGTGCTGTGAAATACTCAAACTTGCCCCTCCGATGACTGGTTGTATGTAGATAAACTTCCAGGAGGTTGGAAGGCCAAAGAGCAGAGCTCAAATTCACTTATGTGATGCATCAGTTTAGCAGTTGTTATTGAGGGGAATCTGGTGAAGTCAGTTTGAGTCCCTTAATCTTTATTTTATTTTATTTTATTTTATTTTATTTTATTTTAACACAGGATTTCTGTTAGCCCTAAAGCATGGTGGCTCTCTCTCCTGGTCTCAAGCCCAGGACCCCTAAAATCCCTGTCTCCTCCCCCCCCACCCCCAGCTATTGGCTGCTGGTATCTTTATTTACCAAACAGAACTGACTGGGGACAGGTTCCCAGAAGCTACACGAACATCCTCTCGTGTAAACTAATTTTGGGAGACCCAAATTGACATTAGAACGTGGGTGGCTACGAGTCTCCTCCTGTTCGCAGTTGGATGAAGAACCCTCAGCTCCTTCTCCAGCACCCTGTCGCTGCTGCGCTTCTGGCCTTGATAGCGATGGACTGGACCTCTGAACTATAAGCCAGACCCAAGTAGACGTCGTCCTTTATAAGAGTTGCCTTGGTCAGGTGTCTCTTCCTAGCAACGGAAGGACCCCAACTAAGACACAGGTGTATCATTTTGTATTGTTGAGATCCAATAGACAAGAAAAGCAACTTAAAGAAGGTGTTATGGTTTGTATATGCTTTTCCCAGGGAGTGGAACTATTAGGAGGTGTGGCCTTGTTGGAGTAGGTGTGTCAATGTGGGTGTGGCCTTAAGACCCTCACCCTAGTTGCCTGGAAGTCAGTCTTCCACTAGCAGCCTTCAGATGAAGAGATAAGACTCCCAGCTCCTCCTGCACCAAGCCTGCCTGGATGCTGCCATGTTTCTGCCTTGAAGACAATGGACTGAACCTCTGAGCCTGTAAGCCAGCCCCAATTAAATGTTGTCTTTTATAAAACTTGCATTGGTCATGGTGTCTGTTCACAGCAGTGAAACCCTAACTAAGACAGAAGGGAAGATTTCTTTCATCTTATGGTTTTCGAGGGACCAGTTGTCATGGCAGAGAGGAGGGCAGGTCACTCAGAAAAGACACAAGGAAGCGGAGAAAGGACCAAGGGCAGGATACAGCCCCCCAGGGAGCCACTTCTTCCAACGAGGTCCCACCTTCCACCTTTCAGCAGCTCTCAGTACCAGCTTATTACAAAGCCATTACGGGCTTGAGTCATCCATCTGGCCACCATGCTCTGGTTGTTGCGGGGGCGGGGCGGGGGGGGGCATTACGAGCATACGCATAGGTGCATTCCACCAGTCTCCTAGGCTTTTGTTAATCCAATCAAGTTGACAATCATAAGCAATCATCACTCCAGGCCCTATGACACCAGCTTATAACCTGTATACTTAGGGGATGAAGGCAGGAGGATCATGAGCTGGAAGCCGGCCTGGACTGCATAGCCAGGCCAAGGTCAGCCTGAACAGCGAGATTAATAACAGTAACTAAAGCTGGGCGGCGGTGGCACAAGCCTTTAATCCCAGCACTTGGGAGGCAGAGGCAGGAGGATTTCTGAGTTTGAAGCCAGCCTGGTCTACAGAGTGAGTTCCAGGACAGTCAGGGTTACACAGAGAAACCCTGTCTCAAACAAAACAAAACAAAACAAGCAAACAAAAACAAAACAAAACAAAAAAAACCCAAAAAACAAAAACAAAAAAACCCACCAAAAAACAGTAACTAAAATCACAACAGGCACCTTACCAAGCATAAAGTACATGAGCGCTGTAGATGAGAGAGGCTTCACCACAGATATCCCACCATCAAGCATTCAGACTTGCTGCAAACTGGGCTGGAATTCGTTTGCTGCAGGATTCCACAGAGCCTGAACTAGGCCTTTGTGTAACTGGGAATAATAAGCAGAAAATCCACCCAGCTGCCATTCCTCCCAAGGAGTGGGCCATGGCCCTTTATCTCAGAGCATTCTGTGGGACCAAGTCCAGTGAGAGCAGAACTCAGGGGAAGCGCCGAGGGGTTGTGCTCGGAAGTCTTATCCAGTGCCCGGCCCACCCACCGGCTTGGAGACAGAGCAGGCAGGGCTGGCCGTGAATCCGAGGCCTCCCAAGTCAGGGCCTTCCGCCACTGCTGCTTGCTCTGTGGGAAATGTTCTTCCTCTCTAACTTTAGATCTCTCTCTGCTAAAGCCTTACCAGAAAGTCTCTTCCCTGATTCCTCAGAGGACAACAGCTGCCCCTAGAGCCTCCAGCAAGGGCTCAGCTAGTAAAGGCTTTATCCTCTAAGCCCGAGGACTTTGAGTTCCACTTAAGTGATAGGAGAGAACCCCTGCAAACCTTCTGACCTCCAGAGTGGGCAGCCACACTGGTACCCCCAGCCCCTTCCCCTATGAATATACATAGCAGGAAGAAGGAAAGAAAGAAAAAAATGAGGGAAGATAGAGGAGGGATATGCATGAGACAGACAGACAGACAGACACACACACACAATCAGAGAGAGACAGGGAGACAGAGTCCCAGTCCCCAGGGCCAGGGCGCTCCCAGCCCCCTCCTGAGCCATGTCTTCTGTGCAAGCTCAGGGGAGTAGTCTGTGTTCCACCCCATTTCCCCACTGCAAGGTAGTCAACGAAATGAAAAGGTAGTATGTGGCAGATCCTACAGTTTCGTTCCCAGGAACCAAGCATTGTTAACTTCCTGCCCCATTAAACGCTTCTTTCCAGATAAAGAGGCTAGCACAATGAGGGAGGGAGTGGGGAAGCACAGACCGTTATCAACGCGTCCTTTCTTCTTGGTCACAATCAGCCTTTTCTATTTCACGTTCTGTCCTGGCCAATTTCAGTCCCACACTCTACCTACATCTAGATGCAGGGTGCGGCTGCTCAGGCCAAGGCCGGGTTACCCCAGCCAGAGGAGGCTGGGTGGGGGACGTTGACACCCTGCATGTCCCCATCCTCATGCACATCCCAGGCTGCCGGCTGGTCCCTCGCTGTGCCTGGAGCTGCCTACGGGCTTGCTCTAACCAGGGCTTCCCTAGGAGAATCAGAGAGGGACTCTGGCACTCGCAATTTCCTGGAGAGTTACTGTTTCATTAAATAGCACAAACTGGAATTCGGGGCCATTGCTTGCTGACCTAGGAGCACTGCCGGGTTTTCCTGAGCTGGACCCTTTACCTTTCGATGAGCAAGCTCGAGGCGCCCCCTGCTGGCAGCCTCTGCTTATAGATGTTGCAAGCAAAAGCCCAGCCAGGACACACACTGAACTGCTCAGAAGGGCCTCTCCTGCTTCCTCTTCCCACTCCAAATTTCCAAGGCCGGTCTTTTACTCGTTTCCAAACCCACTTTCATGGAAGGATATGAGTCATTCGCACCTCGGAGTGCAAATGATAACCGCAAGGCCTATGTTACTTCCAAGTAGTTTTTTTTTTTTTTAGTTTTTAGGTTATTAGTTTTTAGTTTCTTTTCTAATAGGATTAGAGAGATGTCTTGGCAGATAAGGGCCCTTGCTGCTCATGGAGAGGACTCGGGTTCAATTCTCAGCACCTTCGTGGTGACTTACAACCATTTGTAACTCCAGTTCTAGGAGAATCCGATGCTCTCTTCTGACCCCTGAGGGCACCAGGCACACACGGGATGCACACACACATGCAGACAAACACTCATACACACAAGAGAAGATAAAAGCCTTTACAATTTTTTAAAAATGTATGTGTCGAGGGGGGCAGTCATGTGCATGTGTGTAGGTGCTGCAGAAGAGGTTACTGGGCCCCCTGGAGGCATGTGAAAGGGCTGGGCCCCTGTCTCCCTTAGCCCCTCACCCTAACCTATTACCCTGGCTTCCCCTCAGAACACCAAATAGCAACTAGGTTGGTGTTTTAGTTGCCATGAAGAGATCCCGCGACCAAAGCAGCTCTCATCAAAGAAAGCATTTGATTGGGGGCTCGCTTGCATTTTCAGACACTTTTGTTTTGTTTTTTGTTTTGCTTTGTTTTTTGGTTTTCGAGACAGGGTTTCTCTGTGTAGCCATGGCTGTCCCAGAACTCACTCTGTAGACCAGGCTGGCCGTGAACTCAGAAATCCGCCTACCTCTGTCTCCTAAGTGCTGGGATTACAGGCATGCGCCACCACCAGCTTCATTTTCAGAGACTTAATCTGTAGTCACCATGGATGGCAAGCAGGCAGGCATGGTACTGAGAGAGAGAGAGAGAGAGGGAGAGAGGGAGGGAGGGAGAGAGGGAGGGAGGGAGGAGGGAGGGAGGGAGGGAGAGAGAGAGAGAGAGAGAGAGAGAGAGAAGAAGAAGAAGAAGAAGAAGAAGAAGAAGAAGAAGAAGAAGAATGAGGAGGAGGAGGAGGAGGAGGAGGAGGAGTGTGGCAAGAGAGATTAGACCTGGTGGGATTGAAGCTTCAGCACTCATCCCTACCGACAAACTACTGCAGTGAGGCCACACCTCCTAATCTTTGCCAAACAATTCCATTAACTGTGGATCAGATATTCAGATAAACAAGCCTGTAGAGGTCATTCTCGTTCAAACCACCACAGTTGGTTCCCCAGGCAGAAAATGCTTCCCACCTGGTTTGGCTTTGCACCTGGGTAGTCTCAGCACACAGAAAGCAAGCGGAGGCAGGAGAATCCTGAGTCCAGAGTTCGCTTGGGCAATCCAGCAAGTTCAAGGGCAACCCGAGCCACACAGTGAGAGTTGACAGAGTGCCTTGGTTGCCAAAACAGAATTCTTGGGAAGGTTCAGGTGGCTGTGCTCACACCATTCTCAGCGAGCCCCAGCAAGGAGGCGTTTTGCTGAAACAGCCTCTCTAGGAAAATGGTCTCAGTCGAGCAGACAAAACCAGGAAAGAGAGAGTGCAGACTCCCAAGTGGCCTTCTGAGACTGCATCTAACTTGCTAACCCCCAAGCCTCTATCTAAACTCCAAGTATTCCCTTCCCACCATGCAGACTTCTCCACTCGAAGGGGTTAAAATAAAGTTTCCTCTGCTGAGGTCAGATTATGGTCTCTGCACTGTCTAGAAATCTAACAGAGATCTTACCTAAGAGGAGGAAGGAAGAAAAAAGGAAGGAAAGAAGAAAGGAAGGAAGGAAGGAAAGAAGGAAGGAAGGAAGGGAGGGAGGGAGGGAGGGCCCACCAAATAAAATAGCATTCCCCCAAAACAGGACGGGACATTGAACAAAAGTTGTGCTGGCTGTGATAAACTACTAACCTATTCTCTAAATTGACACGTTTAGATTCATCTTCTAGGCATGAATCTCAGCTTGTGCAGAAATATGTGGCAACTGCGTTTTTCCAGCTATTTTCTTTAACTGCTAGAGTAGGAACAGCCAATCAGCTGTTGGAGAGCGATCAAGATGAGGAGCCGTGCTGAAGACCCAGTAGTCAAGACAGCTGGTTGTTCTTGCCGAAGACTGGGGTTCAATTCCCAGCACCCGCGCCGTGGCTCACAGCTATCTGTATTTCCAGTTCCAGAGATCCAATGTCCTCTGCTGGCCTCCAAGCGCACCAGGCACAGGCATACATAGAGGCAAAACCCACATGCATAAAATATATGACAATACATCTGTTTTTAAAGATGGGGGAGGATGCCTGGTAAGCAGAAACCTGGAGCTCCTGCTGCCTGGCAACACGAATGCCAATGAGCAGCGACGAGGACAACGGGAGTCTTTAAATTGCACTTTCTTCAGAGTCAGTGGTCAGAGAAAGCGGTGGGTCAGCACCCTAAAGGCCGCCCGCTCCTTTTACCTTCAGGCATCATGTGCTTTCTAGGCAGGGGACACAAAGGCATTCAGGTCACAGCCTTGCCCCTGGTCAGGTGGTCAGTCACATTTCTGAGACCTGTGACACCCATGTCTCTCACTGCTATTCCTGTACTCTTCCCTCAGTCTCGAGACAAGCGGGGTTGGGCACTTCTTGAGGGGCTCTTTAGTTAGTCTCTAATTAACAACCCATATTTCTCTGGGGCCATCTGGGCTACAGAGTTAGCTCAGAACAAGCAAGTCACTGACGGGGTATATGCATTAAAGTTTATTTTCCATGTGTACATGTAGATTCCTTTCTGTATTATGGAATACAAAAATGGCTCCAAAGTATGAATAAATACCGGTTACCGGTTCCCCATCCGCTATTGAAATCACGCCAAGGTGTAGCAGGGTGTTTCCTGTCTAATCACATTGTGGCAGCAGAAGGCCTGTGATTGGACAGGAAAGGGGAGGCAGAGCTTGGAGTGGAGGGAGAGAGGTCGCAGGTCGGGGAACCAAGATGGCTTCTGACATTTTTTTGAGTGTTTTCATAAGGTTCAAGGCCCATACCTAAATATAGTAAAAAGCAATATACAGCAGACCAGTAGCCAACATCAAAATAAATGGAGAGAAACTTGAAGCAATCCCACTAAAATCAGGGACTAGACAAGGCTGCCCTCTCTCTCCATATCTTTTCAATATAGTACTTGAAGTTCTAGCGAGAGCAATTAGACAACATAAGTCAAAGGGATACAAATTGGAAAGGAAGAAGTCAAACTATCATTATTTGCAGATGATATGATAGTTTACTTAAGTGACCCAAAAAACTCCACCAGAGAACTCCTACAGCTGATGAACAACTTCAGCAAAGTGGCTGGTTATAAAATCAACTCAAGCAAATCAGTGGCCTTCTTGTACTCAAAGGACAAGCAGGCTGAGAAAGAAATTAGGGAAATAACACCCTTCACAATAGCCACAAACAACATAAAGTACCTTGGCATAACTCTAACCAAACAAGTGAAAGAACTATATAACAGGAACTTCAAGTCCTTGAAGAAAGAAATCGAAGAAGACCTCAGGAGATGGAAAAATATTCCATTCTCTTGGATTGGCAGGATCAATATAGTAAAAATGACCATCTTGCCAAAAGCAATCTACAGATTCATGCAATTGCCATCAAAATCCCAAATCAATTCTTCATAGATCTAGAAAGAGCAATTCTCAAATTCATGTGGAGTAACAAAAAACCCAGGATAGCTAAAACTATTCTCAACAATATAAGGTTAGAAATATAAAGTTTTACCCACTTTTTTTGGTTTTGTTTGTTGTTGTTGTTGTTGTTGTTGTTGTTTTTGTTGTTTTTTGAGACAGGGTTTCTCTGTGTAGTCCTGGCTGTCCTGGAACTCACTCTGTAGACCAGGCTGGCCTCGAACTCAGAAATCCACCTGCCTCTGCCTCCCAAGTGCTGGGATTACAGGCGTGCGCCACCATGCCCGGCAAGCTTTACCACTTTTAATTGGCTCTGGAATTACTATACTGGCATCTTGTAATTGTGTTTATAATATACACAAATCTAATTGGCCAACTAAATAAGCATTAAGAGTCATGTTTCTATGGGTGATCGGGGTGTGTAGGCGTTGGGTGGAAGCGAGATGAACTCACAGGACAAGCGAGGACAGGCTGCGAGGGCTAGCTCCAAGGATTGGCCGAGACGGCGCCAAGTGTCCATGGCGGTGGCAGGATCTCGGGAGCCGCGGTCCGGCACCTCCGTGGAGAGCTGGCCGGGGAATTCCTATTTTGCTCCATCCAACCTGTCTGGTAGGTCTGATGTAGAAGAGTGTTCCGTGACGCCCCATGCTGGCCTCTCTGTCTTTGTTCCAGTTCTACCTCTGCTCAAAATACTCCTTGCAGTTTACAAACACCACGTCTTGCTCCTTCCCATGCCCCTCACACTCTCCCTCCAGGACGCAGGTTTAACGTCAGGTGGACAACATCACGATACACCTTGCTCTTTCTGCTCAGTGTTCTAAGTGAGAGGGGGCAGGCAGGTGACTCGGGGTAAAAGTGTCTCAAAGCCTGATACCCACCTCGGATGCCCAGGGCTCACAAAACACAAGAGGGAGGAGGAAGGGGAGGAGGGGGAAAAGGGGGAGAAGGAGAAGTAGCCAGTTGTGGTTCAGGGATCTCCTAAAGAATGACGGAAGGCAGAGTCCAGAGAACCATACATCACAGCTCACCTACCTCAGGATGGTGGAAGGCAAGAACAGACTCCTGAAAAGCTGTCCTCTGGCCTTTAGATTCATTCCATGACACATGCAGGCACACATATACACCAAAGAAATCAATAAATATAATGTTTATTTTATTTAAAAAATATGCATTA
Source organism: Apodemus agrarius (assembly GCA_964023405.1). Taxonomy (NCBI): domain Eukaryota; kingdom Metazoa; phylum Chordata; class Mammalia; order Rodentia; family Muridae; genus Apodemus; species Apodemus agrarius. The sequence continues at coordinate 25,215,445 of OZ030024.1, read as the reverse complement.
TTGGGCTGGAGAAATGGCTCAGCAGTTAGGAGCACTGGCTGCTTCTCTAGAGGACCCAGGTTCAATTCCCAGCACCCTCAGGGCAGCTCATGTCTGTCTGTAACTCCAGTTTCAGCTGATCCATGACACCAGGCATGCACGGGGTGTACATATTTATGGATGCAAGCAAAATGTCCATACCCGGAAAACAAACTACATAAATGCGATATCTTATTATTAGTTTATGTGTATGGGTATATCTTAGTCAGGGTTTCAATTCCTGCACAAACATCATGACCAAGAAGCAAGAAGGGGAGGAACGGGTTTATTGAGCTTACACTTCCACACAGCTGTTCATCACCAAAGAAAGTCAGGACTGGCACTCAAGCAGGTCAGGAAGCAGGAGCTGATGCAGAGGCCATGGAGGGATGTTCCTTACTGGCTTGCTTCTCCTGGTTTGTTCAGCCTGCTCTCTTATAGAACCCAAGAATACCAGCCCAGAGATGGTACCACCCTTAAGGGGCCCTTTCCCCCCTTGATCACTAATTGAGAAAATGCCCCACAACTGGATCTCATGGAGGTACTTCCCCAACTGAAACTCCTTTCTCTGTGATAAGTCCATCCTGTATCATACAAAACCAGTCAGTACAATTGACCCCTTGTCAACTTGACACACAAACACATCACTATTAAGTCTCAACCCTTACTTTCTTATTCATCCCCAAGATCTAAATAACTTTAAAACTCCCACAGTCTTTGCATATTAAAAGTTCAATCCTAGGAGGCAGAGGCAGGCGGATTTCTGAGTTCAAGGCCAGCCTGGTCTACAAAGTAAGTTCCAGGACAGCCAGGGCTATACAGAGAAATCCTGTCTCAAAAAACAAAACAAAACAAAAAAGTTCAATCCCCTTTAAAATGTCCAATATCTTTTAAAATTGAAAGTCTCTTAAAAATTCAAAGTTCTAACCGGGCATGGTGGCGCACCTGTAGTCCCAGCACTTGGGAGGCAGAGACAGGCAGATTTCTGAGGCCAGCCTGGTCTACAGAGTGAGTTCCAGGATAGCCAGGACTACACAGAGAAACCCTGTCTCAAAAAAACAAAAAGCAAAGCAAAGCAAAACAAAACAAAACAAAACAAAACCAAAAAATTCAAAGTTCTCTTAACTGTGGGGTCCACTAAAATACTTTCTTCCCTCAAGAGGGAAAAATATCAGGGCACAGTCATACTCAAAAGCAAAACTCAAACTCCAATGGTTCAATGTCTGGGATCCAACTCACCATCTTCCAGGCTCCTCCAAGGGCTTGGGTCACTTCTCCAGCTCTGCCCTTTGTAAAACACTCTTTGTCTTCTAGGCTCCAGATGCCTGTACTCCACTGCTGCTGCTGTTCTTGGTGGTCATCTCATGGTACTGACATCTCCAAAACACTGCTGTCTTCTGCTGTAACTAGGCTTCACCAATAGCCTCTCATAGGCTCTCTTCATGGTACCAAGCCTCAACTCCTTTGCATGACCCCTTCAGTCCTGGGCCATCAATTACAACTGAGGCTGCACCTTCACCAGTGGCTTTCCACGGCCTCTCACAGTGCCAAGCCTCAGCTGCTCTTCATGACCCCTTTATGCCTTCAAAACCAGTACCACCTGGGTGACTCTTACACAGTACCAAGTTCAGCCAAAGCACAAAATACAACCATGACTATCTCTGGAACACAAACTCTGTGCTCTCAGAAAACACTTCCCAACAGATTTTACCTCAGTGCTGCTGGTCTCTTTTTTGTTTGTTTGTTTTGTTTTTTGAATTTGGTTTTTTTGAGACAGGGTTTCTCTGTATAGCCCTGGCTGTCCTGGAACTCTCTGTAGACCAGGCTGGCCTCGAACTCAGAAATCCGCCTACCTCTGCCTCCCAGAGTACTGGGATTACAGGCATGAGCCACCACCGCCCGGCAGCTGGTCTCTTCTTAATTACTGCTAATTTCTTAGCTCCAGCTAACCAACATTAATAGTCCCAGTAACACAAATGTTTGCTTTAGTGGTTCTGGTTTCTTGTTAATCACATCTGATTCTTCAGCCCCAGCTAACCAAAACCACAGAATCTTCACAATCAAAACATGGCCCTGATATGAGTCTTTAATCTTCCTTCTGAAATTTCACAAGCCAAGCCTCCATCTTCTATGCTGTTCTCAACATTATCTTCCAAGCTCCTACACAACATCCCACAGAACTCTTAACACTGAATGGATTGTCTAACCCAAAGTTCCAAAGTCCTTCCACAGTCCTCCCCAAATCATGGTCAGGTTGTCACAGGAATACCCCACTGTGCTGGTACCAATTTGTCTTAGTCAGAGTTTCTATTCCTGTATAAACATCATGATGAAGAAGCAAGTTGGGGAGGAAAGGGTTTATTCAGCTTACACTTCCACACAGCTGTTCATCACCGAAGGAAGTCAGGACTGTCACTCAAGCAGGTCAGGAAGCAGGAGATGATGCAGAGGCCATGGAGAGATGTTTCCTACTGGCTTGCTTCCCCTGGCTTGCTCAGCCTGCTCTCTTATAGAACCCAAGACTACCAGCCCAGAGGTGATACCACCCACAAGGGGCCCTCCCCCACTTGATCACTAATTGAGAAAATGCCCCACAGATGGATCTCATGGAGGCACTTCCCCAACTGAAACTCCTTTCTCTGTAATAACTCCAGTCTATGTCAAGTTGACACACAAAACCAGCCAGCACAGTGTATTTTGCTTGAATGTATGTACATGTATCATGTGCATGCCTAGAGCTTTCAGAGACCTAAAGAAGGAGTCAGATCTCCTGGAACTAGCATTAAACTAGCATTACAGATAGTTATCAACTGCCCTGTAGGTATGAGGAATTGAACTGGGGTCCGCTGGAAGACTAGCCAGTGTTCTTAACTGTAGAAATATATATATAACATAACAGCACCTAAATAAAAAAGTTAAATTCTATTAAGTTAAAAAATTATAATACTACAGATTTAAGTATGTGCTAAAAGTTCTTAGGAATAAAGCAACCTAAATATACTGCAATCCTCTGGTGCAGAAACAGCTGTACAGTGTTTGCATGAGCTAGCAGAACAGAAAGACTAAGGGGGCTGGGTAGCAAAGATGCCAGTGCAAAGCTAAATTCCTCTGCTAATTGTCAAAGAATAAAGACACCCAAGGCTTTTGCAAAGCCTCAGGTCTCTCCCCGATGCTGCTATTTTATCAGAAACAAACTGCTACTATCTCAGGTTCTTCTGGTACAAGGGTGACCTCAAATATAGTTTTCCTGATAAAGTTAGTCATGACTGTATAGCTAAGGAAACAGGGTACTTTGCTGGAATTATCCAAGAGACACAAACCCTACTGAGATGACTGTGCTAGGTCATGTTGATTTATTTTGGTTTTAAAGCAGCATCTTGGACTGGCCTTGGACTCATTATGTTGATATCCCTCAACAACAAAGGTCTCAATTTCACAACAAAAAGATATAGACTATAGATATAGATATAGAATGGATGTTAAAAAACAAAACAAAACAAAACAAAACAAACAAAAAAACCAGGATCTATTCTTCTTCTCCATCCAAGAGACACATCTCAACATCAAGGATAGACATCACTTCAGGGTAAATGGATGGAAAAGGATATTCCATCTAAGAAGGATGGATCTAAGAAGCAAGCTGGTATAGCCATTTTAATATCTGACAAAATAGAGAAAATCAAAATAAATCAAAGAAAAATCCACCCAAAGGACCTTGCTCCACACGCAAAGGCACACAAGTTCATAAAAACAAAACAAAAACCAAGACAAAAACCCCACTACTACAGCTTGAAATTACATATTGACCCTCACACACTAGGAGTGGGAGATTTCAATATCCCTTTCTCAACAATTGACAGGCCATCCAGACAAAAAGTAAACAGAGAAATGCTGGGCCTAACAGATCTTATAATCCAAATGGATCAAACAGATACTTACAGAACATTTTACACAAACACAAAAGAATTTGTCTTTTTCTCAGCACCTCACAGAATTTTCTCCAAAACTGATCATATACTTAGACACAAAGCAAGTCTCAAGAGATTTAAGAAACAACACCCCACATCCTTATCAGACCACCACAAAGTAAGCTGGATATTAGCAACAAAAAGCTTGCAATTCCCTGGGAACTGAACAGCTCACCACTGAATGAAAAACAGATCAAGACAGAAATTAAATAAAGACTTTCTAGAATTGAATGAAAATGAATACACAACATACAGAACTTATGGAGCACAATGAAGCAGATCTAAGCGGCCAGTTTCAAGCAATTCAGTGAGAAGCCAAGGGAAGCCAGTTCTAACCACTCAGCTTGGGCAGGAGTTTTGAGCCAGAACAGCTGAATTGAACCAGCCAACCAGAGTTCAGAAAGAATGAGCGACAGTAAGTTTATTCAGTAGTAAGCTTCTGGGATGACAGCTACATCTGACAAATAAGTTACTTTTATAAGTGAAGTAAAGATCAACAAACCCTTATTATCAAATTAAGTAAAGATGGAGAGAAAATATCCAAATTAACAAAATTAGAAATGGAAGAGGAAACTTAACAACAGATGCTGAGGAAATAGAAAGAATCATTAAAGACATTCTATAGAAATCTATACTCCACCAAATTGGAAAACCTAAAAGAGTTGGATAATTTTCTCAATACCTACCACTTACCAAAGGTTCCCCCCCCCCCAGAGACTGGGTTTCTCTGTGTAGCCCTTGCTGTCCTGGAACTTACTCTGTAGACCAGGCTGGCCTCAAACTCAGAAATCCACCTGCCTCTGCCTCCCAAGTGCTGGGATTACAGGTGTGCACCACCACCACCCGGCTCCACTTACCAAAGTTTAATCAAGATCAGATAAGCACTTTAAATACACACACACACACACACACACACTATATATATATATATATATATATATATATATATATATATATATATACACACACACACATACATATATATATGTGTGTATATATGTATATGTATATATGTATATGTATATATATACATATATATATGCATGTTTAAATTGAATATAAATGCAGATCTAAGAGAGAGAGAAAGAGACAAACAGACACACACACACACACACACACACACACACAGAGAGAGAGAGAGAGAGAGAGAGAGAGAGAGAGAGAGAAGGCCTAGGCAACAATTACTTGGCTAGCCTGTCATAAGGAAACCTTCTCATATTTTCTGCTGTTACCAGGAAACTTTCTTTTTTTCATATGTTATTTGCTAATTATTTTATTTATTCACATCCCAAACCTTTCCTCTCACCGGGCAGTTGTGGCACACACCTTTAATCTCAGCATTTGTTAGGCAGAGGCAGGCAGATTTCTGAGTTCGAGGTCAGCCTGGTCTACACAGTGAGTTCCAGGACAATCAGGGTTATACAGAGAAACCCTGTCTTGAAAAACAAAACAAAACAACCCCATCTTTCCCCTCATCCTGGTTCCCCCTCCCAGAGTTCGTTTTTTGGTTGCAAGTCTAGCCTTTAACAGCTGAGCCATCTCTTCAGCCCTCTAGGAAACTTTCTAATGTTAAGATTGATTATATATTCTGTTATGTTCTGTGCCCTTGGAAACTAACATGATAAAAATCAACAGAACTGTTTTGCATAGTTACCTGGAATTACGAACCTCCCAACAGCACTTCCTGTACCTGTGTATAAGCTTTTATAGTACAAGCTGCCCCTGGGATAGGCACCAACATAAGAGAGACAATTTGAGAAACTATTTGGAATAATACTTTCATTTTGAGGAGTGGTCCAGTAAAGTTTAAGTTTCCAAGATCTCCCTAGAAATTGACATCCTACTTGTCCAAAAGAGACATGTACATGGGTAACTGACATCATGGTTGGCAACTTAAAACCATGAATGTTAGACAAGTCCCATCCTGGTAGACAGGTTATGACATGAATATTAGACAAGGCAAGTCCCCTGCCACAGTTAAATACCCCAACCAATGGGAGCAGGGTAAATGTACAACAAAGACGAGTTCCTAAAGAAATTTCCTCTCCCTAAATCCTGATTGGTGAAGTAAGTTGGCACAGACATTTGTGGATTTTGGACTTTAAAACCCTATAGGATCTTAACTACAGGTCATGGTTCAGTTCCCAGGAACTGAACCATGATCCTTGTCAACCAGTCCTGGGGTGTGTGTGCGCTAAACTATTCATGTTTGACTGAGATTGTATGGTTTGTGAGGCAATTCATACACACACATACACACACACACACACACAAAAAAAAAAAAATGTTGGGAGGTGATCTGTGTACAGGCAGCCTGGTCTCAGGTAGAGCAGCGACTTTGAATCCCTGAGAGTTGGTGTGTGTGTGTGGGGGCTTCCACCTATGACCTTGTGGGCGGGGCTTCCACCTACTCAGGACAGAAGGCATTCAGATACTGTCCCCCGGACCCCACCCCTGTCACAGTTGCAGCCCCAGTTCTTCACATAACTTGAAAGGACAGTTTTCAGCTTCATATGGAAACAAAAAGCCCAGCTAAGGGCTGGAGGGATGTCTCAGTGGTTAAGAGCACAGACTTCTCTTCCAAGGGTGCTGAGTTCAATTCCCAGCAACCACATGGTGGCTCACAACCATCTGTAATGGGATCTGATGCCCTCTTCTGGTGTGTCTGAAGACAGCTACAGTGTACTCACATACATGAAATACATACATCTTAAAAAAAAAAAAAAGAGCCCAGCTAAAATAATCTCACCTTCTCTGACCTCAGACTGTACTACAGAGCTATAGTAATAAAAACAGCATGGCATTGCATGTACATTCACAAAGACATGCTGATCAATGAAATTGAATTGAAGGCTCAGACATAAACCCACACATACATGAACACCAGATTTTTGTTTTTTGTTTTTTTTTTTTTTGAGACAGGGTTTCTCTGTGTGGTCCTGGCTGTCCTGGAACTCACTCTGTAGACCAGGCTAGCCTCGAACTCAGAAATCCGCCTGCCTCTGCCTCCCAAGTGCTGGGATTACAGGCATGTGCCACCACACCCAGCTGAACACCAGATTTTGATAAGTCAAAAATAAACATTGGAAAAAAGACAACATAGTCAACAAATGGAACTGGTCACACTGGATGGCTCCATGTAGAAGAATGTAAATAGATCCACACCTATCACCCTGCGTAGAATTAACTCCAAGTGGAACAAAGCCCTCAACATAACACCAGACACACTGAACCTGATAACAGAAAAGAAAGTAGGAAATAACCTTGAACTAATTGGCACAGAAGACAACTTCCTGAACAGAATTCCAATAGCGAAGGCACAAAGGTCAACAGTTAATAAATGGGACCTCATGAAACTGAAAAGCTCTGTAAGGCGAAGGACAGCAGCAATCAGATCAAGAGGCAGCCTATGGAATGGGCGCTACAGAGGGCTCATATGCCAAGTCAATAAAAAAACTAAAACAACAACAAAACAAAAAACCGACATCAAGAGAACAAATAATCCAATTTAAAAATGGAGTACAGATCTAAACAGAGAACTGAAGTAGAAATTTCTGGTTTCCTTGGAGACTCATTTGTGTCGTGGTGTTTTTCTGGAAGCTGTCTTAGGAGAGGATGCTTTGCTGAGAACAGCCGTGGTGCTTTTCTGGAAGCTACACAGTGAAGGGACATGTGCTGCTTTGCTGGAGTGGACATTTGAGAGGACATGTGTTGTTTAGGAAGAGTAAAACTATAATCCAATCGACAGTGGATGACGCTCTGGCATTGGTTCGCCTTGCTTGTCTTCTTCGGGCTTTGCTGACTCTGGTCTTCGCTGACTACACTATTGCAGTGGTTCACCTTGCTTTCTTTGCTGCTCTCTGCTTGTCGTCACTTTGTAGAGAGGGGCACACCCAAAGACTTCTGGTGGTGTTCCAGCTGCTTCTTGTCACTTTAGTGAACTTGCACTGATGGGCAGAGCCTCAGTTTCTTCTGGATGCTGCTGCTGCGTGTGTGTGTGTGTGTGTGTGTGTGTGTGTGTGTGTGTGTTTTGCTAGTAGACTGGACTGCAGACAATGAATTCTGGAATCTACTTCTAAACAGGTTCAAGTCCCTCTTGTCACATTAGCCACTCCCATGCCCCCTTTGGTCAGTGGGCTATAGGGAGGTTGACGGGTTTAAGAACCCTTATTGAAATAGGCTTTGAAAAATATAAGCCTGCAGAGAACTCTCAAAAGAAGAACCTCAGATGGCTTAAAGACAATGTTCAACATTCTTAGCGATCAGGGAAATACAAATAAAAACTACTTTCTTTCATTTTACATCTGATGGCTAAGATCAATAAAGCATATGACAGCTCATGCTATTGAGGATGTGGAGTAAGATAACACTCCTATGGTACTAGTAGGAGTGCGAACGAGTCACTGTGGAAACCAGTGTGGCAGCTCCTTATCCTTCCAGAGACACCCGCTCAGCTCTCCTCAGTGCTGCTCTACTCCTAACAGCCAGGATTTGGAAACAATGGATGGACAAAGAAATGTGGTACCTTTGCACAATGGAATATTACTCTGTCATTAAAAAAACGAAACCATAAGCTGGGTGGTGGTGATGCATGCCTTTAATCCTCCCAAGTGCTGGGATTACAGGCGTGCGCCACCACACCCGGCTGAAATTGTCAATTTTAACGTGTTTATCTGAAACATTTTCCATTAAAATATTTAATTTCATCACAAAGTGTTTTTACTTCCCCTTAAAAAAATAAAATAAAATAATAAAAAAAGAAAAAAACAAAAAGACAAAAAACCAAAACAAACAACAAACAAACAAGCCCCCAAACAAAAGAAAGCAAAGCAAAACAAAACAAAACAAAAAAGTAGGTGTGTACTGAGCTACCTGGTTGAGTGAGGAGAAGACAGAAGAGGAAAGACAGGTGGAGAAGAAGGAGACAAGAGGAGGAAGCCTCCATGAGAGGAGATGGACCATGAGCACAAGGTCAGGACAAACAGCATCTATTTGGGGTACTGTGGAGAGCAAGGTTCCTTCCCCTTTAAGAGAGGCAGGGAAACTGCTCTGCAGAGTGACTCAGAGCTGAAGAGCTCACAATTCCTGCTCTGACCTTCGGTGGGTAGAGAACAGAGCTTTCTGAGAACATCTAAACGAGGCCCTAAGAATATACAGAGAAAGTTTTAACGAGCAAAGTGACCAAGCTGTTCTGACCGTTCTGACCAAGACAAGACAAAAAAAAAAAAAAAAAAAAAAAAAAAAAAGTGACAGTTCCCCGAACCACTCTCCTGCCCCTCCCGCTACTGGGTTCCACAAACTGTTTTTGTCGAGTTACAACAGTACACTGCTGGGGAGGTAGCCAGGCCAATAGAAAAGTAGACTAGCGCTTACCTTAATTGTCAAGGCCAGATAAAATAACCATAGTCGGAGTCTCGTTTATTTGTAAGTCAGTCAGGGATCAGCTTAAAGTGGTTCTACTCCAGTTAGGCATAGAGTAAGAGGCTGAGGGGTGGGGGTGGGGCACAGATAGGTCTTCCTAGGAAAGAGAAACAGAACACAACTGCACCTAAGGCCCAGGAATCACTAGAGGAGGGGGGCAGGGAACTCCTAAGAGCCAGAGGGACAGCAGGTGCTGTGCAAGTTCATCTAGAAATGGCAGAAGCTACACTCATGAGGTCTCACCACGGCTGCCTAAAAAAGATGTGAACCAGAAAGACGCAGCAGATGTGCTACCGAGGAAGGCAGAAGTCTTATGGAGCCTCTACCCTTGGAAGAGAACTGTAGGCACCTAAGGAATGCTAAGATTGGGGGGAAACAGGCTTCCCCGGGGTCACAACAACAAACGAAAGTCAGATGCACACTACGGGTGGCATGTGTGTGTTTTCCCACTTTGGTGAGGCTCACAACCTAAGAAACTTTCATTAGCCACAATGCTAAAGTGTTCTCTAGTCCCACGCTCTGCTGTCTCTGTCCTCAGGTGGCACTGTTCAATGGCCCTGATTTTTCCCTTAAACAAAGTAAAATAAATTCAACAGGACTGGATTTTAACTTTAAAATTATTTTATTTATTTATTTATTTATTTATTTATTTATTTATTTATTTATTTATTTTTGAGACAGGGTTTCTCTGTGTAGCCCTGGCTGTCCTGGAACTCACTCTGTAGACCAGGCTGGCCTTTAACTCAGAAATCTGCCTGCCTCTGCCTCCCAGAGTGCTGGGATTAAATGCGTGTGCCACCACTGCCTAGGAGGTCTGGATTTTAAATCATAATAAATTGTTAGCAACAAAAAGGGAAAAGAAACATTGCAATGTTCACTTCTGTGTCTTTACTACAAGTTGAACGCCTAGCACAGTCCTATGGTACAGAAAGCCTTACTCTCGAGGTTCCAATTCATCAGGTGTGACCACTCACTCAAAAGAAAGCAAAGTGGCCTGGTGGTGATGAAAGGGTCGAAGGGGGTTCAATCGGTGTAGCCATGTTGCAAAGATGGAAACTGGAAATTCAGTCCGTCCTGGAGCACTGACTTAGGCTTGAGCTAGAGGAAGACTTGGGGCAGGAGGCAAGAGTATGCATACATTAGCATTCCTGGTCCGGCTGTAGTTTGACTCTCTGTTCTGGTTCTGGTTCTGGTTCTGTAAGGAAGTCCTCACTGTTTAATCCGACTGTCTGATATTCCTGGTTGGGGTTGACCTGTCTGAGGCTGTGCTAGTCCTAGGAGTGAAGACGATTGCAGATCTAAGACAATGACTGAAAAGCTTGTAGGCACTTTTCGGATGTCTGGAATAGGACGTTGTAAAAACTGAGAGTGAGGAGCTAATGGTATATATATATATATGTGTGTGTGTGTATACACACACACATACACACACACACACACACACATATATCAATCACTAGTTTTTTGTTGTTTGGTTTGCTTGTTTTTGAAATGGAGGTCCACTCTGTAGTCCTGACTGTCCTGGAATTCATGTAGACCAGGCTGGATTTGAACTGAGAGCACCTTGAAGTTCTGATATTAAAGGCACCACCCTGAGTGCTTTTTGTTTTTGATACAAAGTCTTGGTGTGTAGCCCAGCTGGCCTCTAACTCATGATCAGTGTGCCCCACCACACACGGCCATCAACATTATAGTTTAATATTTGGAGGATTGTCTTAAATCAATAGCTAATTTTAATTCTTATTTGATTTTGAGTAAGGCTGAATGTTGCTGTATTTTTTCCCCTTCTATAAGTTCCAGTTGATCCCTGCTTTCCCTTTCTTACAGGAAGACCTGTCCTTCCTTCCTTCCTTCCTTCCTTCCTTCCTTCCTCCCTCACTCCCTTCCTTCCTTCCTTCTTTCTTTTCTTCTTCTGCAGCTGATGACAATGATGACGATGATGTGCACCATGTGTGCACCTGTGGAGGCCAGAAGAGGATAGTGGGTCCCCAGAAACTCTAATTACAGGTGGTTGTGGGTTAAGCCACCATGTGGGTTCTGGGAACTGAACCTGGGTCCTCTGGAAGAGTAGCCATGCTCTTAACCACTGAGCCATCTCTCCAGCCCCAACAAGACCTTTTCTTTCATTTGTCTTTTACGACAGCTTTGGACAAATAGATCATACAGGCTTCTTGAGCTGCCGATCATATATAATATGAAGGGTGTACTTACAGCTTCTTTTAAATTTTTAGTTATCTGTGAGAAAGGGGCTTATGCATAGCATTGTTTGCTTCTGGAGGAAAGAGAACGATTTAAGGGAACTGGTTCTCTCCTTCCCCCATGTGGATCTCAGGGATCAAACTCAGGTTGTCGGAGTTGGTGGCTAGTAATTTTAGCCACTGAGTCATCTACTTAACCTTTATTTGTAGTTTTGTAAGTGAAAGTTGCATTGTATGTCATATCCTCATGGATGCAGTTTTACTTTGGAAGTAGGGGTTTCTGGTCACTTAGAAAAACTAGCTGGACTTATATAATGCAGCACTGGAACATCAGCATGTGAGAAGCCATAGGTTCAGTCCCTAATTCTCTCTCTCTCTCTCTCTCTCTCTCTCTCTCTCTCACACACACACACACACACACACACACACACACACACACACACACATAGTGTGTGGGGAGTTAGAGAGATGCTCAACACTTAAGAGCACTTGCTGTAAAACCACTAGGACTAGGTTTGGATTCCAGTACGTACACAAGCAAGCTCAGCACCCCTCACACAGATTTGAACTCCTAGGGACCCCATGCCCCTTTCTGGCCTTGCTTACACTACACACTTATATACCACCCTCCACAACCTCAAATAAATTTTTTTAAGACAGGGTTTCTCTGTGTCACAGAGCCCAGGCTGTCCTGGACTTGCTCTGTAGACCAGGCTGTCCTCGAACTCACAGACATCTGCCTGCCTCTGCCTCTCAATGCTGTCGTTAAAGGTGTTCATTGTCACAACTGGCCCTCAAATAAATCTTTTATAAAAAGAAAAAAGGTAAAAAGGTAAAAAGAAAAACTCTATGGTTTCAGACTTAGCAGAATGACATAATTTTTCTCAAGCAAGTTTGGTGGGGGGTGGGGTGGGAGGTGGGGGGGGGGGAGGAAAGTGCATCTGTGTGTCTCTAAGAGTCAGCTCAGGACCAACCATATTGTAGATTGAACAACTAAAATTTCTTGTCTCAGTTAACTCAGGAAATCTGGGAGCAGGAGAGGTGGCTTCCCTTCCTCCCCCCTCCTCCCCGGGAAGAGCACACTAACTAGTTGTCTAGTGTCAAATGGTCAGCCCTGAAAACATACGTACAAGTAACAGTATACAGACTGAGCAGATTGTATTCAGGAATATATATGTATATATAAGTACACACAGGCGTACGGTAACACTTAGTGAAAAAAAGAGGCCATGAATTTGAAGAAGAGGCGCGTATGAGAGTTTGGAGGGAGGAAAAGGGAGAAAGAAATGTTGATTATATTAATTTCAAGCTGCAGCAGCAACTTCCTGTCCTTGATCTGAGGAATAACCTTCTATCCTCTCAGATATAGTATTTGTAAAACAAACTAAAAGCACAGCACAATAAAGCATGCCTCTTTGTTCTCTCCTGCCCACTTACTTAATTGGTTTTTAGTATGGGCCTGAAAGCGACCCTTACAGTGTCCAGAAGAAACTTAGTACAAAAAAAGGTAAAGATTTATTTTATGTATGTGAGTACACTATTGCTCTCTTCAGACACACCAGAAGAGGACATCAGGTCTCATTACAGGTGGTTGTGAGCCACCATGTGGTTGCTGGGATTTGAACTCAGGACCCCTGGAAGAGCAGTCTTCACTCTGAGCCATCTCTCCAGTGCTCGCACCAATTTTTATCTGGAACTTCCAGAAAGGGCTCCCTCTTGGTGCAGGCTTATATAACCACCTCAGGGATACTCCTGAGGCTGAGGCAGGAGCATCATAAACTCAAGGTTGACCTTGACAGTTTAGTGAGACTCTGTCTCAAGGCATGAAAAGAGGAAGGATTTGGAGTGGAATGGGAGAGGAGAGGGACTAAGACTTATCTATGATAGTGTTTGATAGTACTTGGTGTGGGGGCGCTTTAGGTTCAATCCTCAGTTTCTCAAAACCAAAGCGGAAACCCAAAACAAAAACTAGACTTTAGCACATGTCTTTCATCCCAGATTTTGGGAGGCAGGTGTAGGTGAATCTTTGAACATTAGAGACCAGCCTGCTCTACTTAGCTAGTTCTAGACCAGCTAGGGCTACATAGTAAGATGCTACCTCAAAAACACAAAACGCTCCCAAGCAACCACCTTCTTAAGAGGCCTGAGGCTGAGTGAGGGGACACATCATTCACACAAATACAGCAGGCACACTTTTACCTCAGGCATGGCTTCGGGTAGGCCTGCGCGCCTTTCTGGAGACAGCATTCTCAGACCTTTCTGCTATCTCTTATTTCTCTTTGACGTCAAGAAAGGACTCTACTGACTCGCTCATTTAGGAAGGCGCCATTAAAATAATTTATAAGGTGAAGATCAGACTCAGCTGTTGCTAGACCAGAAGGCAAGGAGGGAAAGCTCTGGACTTCCGGTTCTGGCCCTCCCAAGCTACCAACAGGTAAAGGCGCCAGCTAACCCCACTTGTCACTAAGAAGCCAATGCAATTGTGAATTCAAAGTGGTAGTTAGTAAGGAGCTAATGAACTCTTTAGATCAGAAATTTGAGCCGGGCGTGGTGGCGCACGCCTTTAATCCCAGCGCTTGGGAGGCAGAGGCAGGCGGATTTCTGAGTTTGAGGCCAGCCTGCTCTACAGAGTGAGTTCCAGGACAGCCAGGGCTACACAGAGAAACCCTGTCTCGAAAAAAAAAAAAAAAAAAAAAGAGAGTATTAGGAGGCTCATTCTAGCCGTTTGTAAAGGAAGGATAATCGGTTAGGACTAAGGGTAATTGGGCAGTAGGGTGCTGAAGAGCCTTGGAGTCTGGCACTGGCGAATGGATGGATGGATGGGTGAGAGTGACAAGATTAAAGTGTGTGGCCGTATCAAATTGACCCTAGTGTTTGGACTTGGGTCTCCTAGAGCCGGCAGGGCCATTACTGGTTTAGGAAGAAGAGCAGGTTTGGCTAGAAAAGAAGGTCAGGGCAAGTAGAACCTATAGTCGTCCAAAAGGCCTTCAAGGTAGGTGTCCAAAAGATTGATAATAAGGGTGTGGCACTTTGGAGAGAGGCCTGGGGAGGAACTGAACAAAACCCGTGATGAATCTACGTGAGAATGAACTGTAAGGAACTGCAGAGGTCTCTAGGTTCTGGCCTTGCAGGGTGTGGTGATAAGGCAGGCATGGGGAAGAGTCCCACGTGACGACCTACTAGCGAAGCGGCTGCACAAAAGCTACGGTAACCCCAGGGGGTAGAGTGCAGGGTGGCTCCTCCCGGCCCCGCCCCTCTGCCTTCCTTTTGCCCTCTTCATCCATTGGGTAATCTCAATGTCCGTCAAGGGCCCGCCTCCGCAGATAAGCCAATCAGGAATGGCAGGCGGGAGCTTTCTTTTAGTGCTGGTTCCTCGACTGGGGGCCTCTCCAGGGAAGTAAAATCCAGGCGCAGCAACCGCGCAACTGTGCTCAGGATCTGAGCGGAGAGGATCCGCCGAGTGCCAGCGGCGCCAGCAGGGGAGGAGAGGACGAGGACACGAGGTAAGGAAGGGGACGAATGGGGGTGCGGACGTCTTCCCTAGCCTGGTTTACGGGTGCCTCAGGTGATGGGGCGGAGAGGGAGAGGGGGATGAGGTGAGAGGGCGGGACGAGCTGGTCCCTGGTCATGGTCACCCCACTCGCGCGCACGCGCCACGTGGGCCCGCGCACTGGTAGAGGAGTCGGCTGCTTAGCCGGTTCCCTGCACCAGCTTCCTTAGTACTGGAGCACCCGGGAGCTGGACGTCGCAACTGGATTCTTACACCTTGGAAAGCCAAGGCTCAGCCACTAAACGGGGGCTGGGAGTTAGTTCTTAGAGCCTTGCGGTCCAGCTAAGAAATAAAGAGACTTGGGTTTCTTTCGGGGTGCTAAATTCTGCCCCATTGGAGGCGAACGGTTTTCATTGCGCACGGCTGCCTGTCCTTTCTGCAGGGTCAAGAGGCGTCTGAGGCCATTTGCCCCTGATCGACCTCAGCTGTCCCAAGTTCAGCGGGATGGGTACTGGCTTTGGGAAATCAGTTTGACAGTGCGTTTATACCCTTTGACCTACTGATTTTGGTAATAAGTAAGGGAAAGGTGGCTGCAAACGGCATGTAATTTGGTACCAGGTTAGTGGAAACCAAGTCCAAGTCACCAGTAATTGTGAATGTTTATGCCAAAATCCATAAATAGTACTATCACTGAAAACATTGTCTTTAATAGGAAGTCATATTCAAAGTAGTTGGCCCAATGATATAAAAATCTGTAAAGAATGTACCCCAAGGACAAAAATAGTGACTCCCTCTGTTTTTTTTTTTTGTTTTTTTTTTTTGTTTTTTGTTTTTTGTTTTTGTTTTTTGAGACAGGGTTTCTCTGTACCTGGCCTCAAATTCTGCCTGCCTTTCCCTCCCAAATGCTGGGATTAAAAAGGCTTACACAAGCCGGTTGGTGGCGCACACCTGTAATCCCAGCACTTGGGAGGCAGAGGCAGGCAGATTTCTTGAGTTCGAGGCCAGCCTGGTCTACAGAGTGAGTTCCAGGACAGCCAGGGCTACACAGAGAAACCCTGTCTCAAAAACAAAACAAAAAACAAAAACAAAACAAAAAAAAAACAAACCACCAAACCAAACCAAACCAAACAAAACAAAAAACCTCAAAAAACCCCAAATGAACAACAACAATAACAACAAAAACCAAACAAAACCAAAAAAACCCCAAAAGGCTTACACACACACTCCCAGTTTGTATCTCCCTCCCTCATTCCCATGGTTCTCTTTGTTAAGCTGGCTGGCCCAGAATAATGCACCAAGTAACAGTATGTTATCCATGTAGATCAGGCTGGCTTTGAACTCACGGAGATCATCTTGCCTCTTCATCTTTGCCTCCCAAATTCTGGAATTAAAGTGTGGTAGCACTGTGCCCGGCCTTCAAGTGTTTGTCATATTTTCTTAAATCTTTACAAAACTTGTGAAAAGTTGGCATGGTGGCACACACCTTTAATCTCAGTCCTGAGGATGCCGGAGCAGGCAGATCTCTTGAGTTTGAGGACATCTTGACCTGCACAGTGCCAGCCAGGGTGGCGGAGTGAGACCCCCTCTCAAAACAGTGACCAATATAAATCACACTGGAACTCTGTGAGACCAGCACCTGGGGACTATAATTCTAGCTACCCTGGAATCTGAGGCAGGAGGATCGTAAGTTCAAGGCTAAGTGTGAAAAGAGGGCTGGGGGTGTAGTGTAGCTCTGTGGTAGATCAGCTAGAAGAGACCTGGTGTTCAGTCCCCAGCGATGCGCAAAAGCTACAATAATAAAACGAAACCTAACCCGTACAGCGCCCATGAGGCAGACAGTGGAGCGGTGTGTCTGTCCAGTAGCTAGCGTCAGTGGGGCTCCCGAAATGCCACACTGAGCTAATATTGATGCATTCCATTTATATAGTGTATTTATATACTGTACAGTAATGTGCACCAGGCACAGGGCTGGCTCGGGACAGCCACTAGTAAACAGCGATATGTCTGGAATTAGTGGAGTAGATTGCATGGGGGAGCAGATACCGAAGGGAAATAATGCCAGGGAGACTGAACAAAGGAGCTACATAGTAGGCTCTGGCCTGAGGAAGGGCTTGGAAAGGAAAGGAAAGGGAGGCCCGAATTGGCCGAGAGGAAGGCCTGAAGCCCTCACTGGCTCTATAAAATCAGAGGGTGTTTTAGCAAAAGGAATGTTCTAGCAGTGAGTATTTTTAATGGTTTGAACTTTGAAGCTTTTATAAACTCTTAATTTTCAGGCTGGAAACCACCGCATCTCCACTTGCGGCTCTTGCTTCAGAATGTCGAGTACTGTGTCCCATTGGATCGTCAAGTCTGCGAGGAACCGGCTTGCTACGTTACGAGGAGGGAGGCGCTTATACTCAAGGGCTGCCTCGGGTAGGGATCAGCTGAGATGGAGGCTCTTTTCTCCGGCACCATCAGCCCTAAAGGACAGGTCTCCATGTGGTGGCTTTGCCCTGCGGAAAGCCTACAGACACACATCGACCGAGGAAGAGGATTTACACTTACAGCTCAACCCTGACCAGGTCAGTGACCTGCTCCGGGCTGGTGAGTCATCCCACAAGGTTCTTGATTTCAACAACGGAGTCCCAAACTCAGTGTTAAGGGTTGAGAGCAACCAGCTGGCCGCCAATTCCCCAGTGGAGGACCGACAGGGTGTCGCTTCCTGCGTCCAAACCAGCGGGATGATGTTTGGTATTTTTGATGGACACGGAGGCCACGCGTGCGCGCAGGCGGTGAGCGAGAGGCTTTTCTACTACACGGCGGTGTCCCTGATGTCCCATCAGACCTTGGAGCAGATGGAGGAAGCAGTGGAGAACATGAAGCCTCTCCTGCCCATCCTGCAGTGGCTCAAGCACCCTGGAGACAGTATCTATCAGGATGTCACGTCTGTGCATCTGGACCACCTCCGCGTCTATTGGCAGGAACTCCTTGACCTGCATATGGAAACTGGGCTAAGCATCGAGGAGGCCTTGACTTACTCCTTCCAGAGACTGGATTCTGACATCTCGCTAGAGATCCAGGCTCCTCTGGAAGATGAGGTGACCAGGAACTTATCTCTCCAGGTTGCTTTTTCTGGGGCAACAGCCTGCATGGCCCACGTCAACGGAGTCCACCTGCACGTAGCAAACGCCGGTGACTGCCGGGCTATCCTCGGTGTCCAGGAAGACAACGGTGCCTGGTCATGTTTACCTCTAACCTGTGACCACAATGCCTGGAATGAGGCTGAGCTGTCCCGGCTTAAGAGAGAACACCCCGAGTCTGAGGACAGGACACTCATCATAGACGATAGACTGCTGGGCGTCCTCATACCCTGCAGGGCCTTCGGGGATGTCCAGCTAAAGTGGAGTAAAGAGCTGCAGCGGAATGTCCTAGAGAGGGGCTTCGATACCGAGGCCCTCAACATCTACCAGTTTACCCCGCCCCACTACCACACTCCACCCTACCTGACTGCCAAGCCTGAGGTGACATACCACAGGCTGAGGCCCCAAGATAAGTTCCTCGTGCTGGCCTCAGATGGCCTGTGGGACATGCTGGGTAATGAGGATGTGGTGAGGCTGGTGGTGGGGCACCTGTCCAAGGCTGGTCGCCATAAGCCGGGCCTGGACCAGAGGCCGGCCAACCTGGGCCTCATGCAGAGCCTGCTGCTGCAGAGAAAAGCCAGCGGCCTCCACGCCGCCGACCGGAATGCAGCCACGCATCTGATCAGACACGCCATCGGGAGCAACGAGTACGGCGAGATGGAGCCGGAGCGGCTGGCCGCCATGCTGACCCTGCCAGAGGATGTGGCCAGGATGTACCGGGATGACATCACCGTCATGGTGGTGTTTTTTAACTCAGACTCAATTGCTACCTATTCGAAGGAGGGTTAAGAGTCTCACTCTGTCGCCAGGGCTAACGTGAATGCCCTTTACAACACTTTCACTCCTCAGTGAGCAGTTCAGACCTTAGCAAAAGATCAGGCAAGATATAGGTTGCTGAGTAATTAACAAAAGAAGGGAGGGAAAACCAGCCTTAGTGCAACAAAAACAAAAAACAAAAAAAACCCCACAAAGACATTAGGGGTGATTTTTGTCCGGTCTGTGCTGGTCAGCTCTTCTGTGGCAGACAATATAAAGAATAAAATTGGCTTAGGCTCACGTAGCCCACGTCCTTTATAAAAGACTGTTAAATGGTGTCATCCTGTGCTTTTAAAGGATACATTTAATCATGAGTCTAAGAATAAAGGACTTCAGGATCTTCTGAGACCCAGTTGCAAAGTTTGGCTGATGTGATCATTCTGAGCTCTGTTATGCGCAACTTCTAGGCTCACTGGTTCTTCTAGTGTTTTGTTTGTTTTTTAGTTAGGGAAGCCTAGGTTTACAAAGCAATCTTCAGGGCACTTTTCTATGTGGTAGTCTAACTGTGTGTGTGTGTGTGTGTGTGTGTGTGTGTGTGTGTGTGTGTGTGTGTTTCTGTTTCTGAAATGACTGTGATGATAATTCTATGCTGTTTGTCTTTTAGCTTTTAGCACTGGTTAAGTTTATTTTAAAACCGAATCCTCAAGCTCACAAGTAGGACTGCCGGAAGCACGTTTGGGACCTCAGCTGAGGCTGAGAGGAGCTGGGCCCCTAGGCCAGCTGAATTTAATTGTGCAACTATTGTTCCCCTCCGGTAAGCCTCGCCTCTGAACCTTTGAGCCGCCCAGGGAGGTGATTTCTGTCTAATCCCTAACTCCTGGCATTTTTGCTTAGTAAAAATCTCCACCCCCACCCCCACCCCCAGGCTTAGCCACAGGTTATTCATAATTTTAGGTTCCTTTGGATTATAGCCTTCAAACACTCTTGATTCCATGTGACACAACCCTACCTCTGCTATTCTGCCTAGCCTCATCCTGACAGTACTGGAAATCTTAACCTGTTCTATCATCCAAAGGTTGGAGGAAAGATGGTGTGGTCAGGTGGTAGTTGAGGGCATTTAGACAAGACAGACTTTTTTCAGTGGTTTGTGGACTTGAGAGTTCAGCCTGGGTCGAGAGAAGTGAAAGCAAGGTCCTCTGAGAACAGCCAGGAGCAGAGGCTTTCTCTCTGCCTCTTGGAAGGGAGGAGGGAGACTTATCAGATGGGCCACCTGCCCCTGCCTGTTGAATTGCGGGCACTACGCCTCAGGGGCTAGGCTGCATTTAGTGTGATAGTTAATTGGAAGTTAAAAAGCATCTGGTCATAGTCCTCATGGGCTGTTGGTGGTTGCTTGAGAAATAATCTGCACGAATCCGTTTTTTTAGAGGATAAATTTCCTCCTCTCTGGAGTGGTTGTGTCATTGAACAGGAAATGTGTCCCTAAATGGAAACACACATATTTTTTTTTGGCTGTTTTAATTTCCTGTCCCTTGTCAGAGCGCTTTGCTGTAGGCAAAGCTCTTAGGCTGATCCTTTGTGTTGCTTATCCACTGTGCCATCCACACACTAGGTTTGGCCCCCCTCGGCTTTGCAGGTAGACATTTTGTCCCGTTCAGACTGGGTTAGCAAAACGGCTCAGTGGGTAAAGACTGCCAGTCGGAAAAAAACCAGAGCCAGGCAGTGGTGGTACACTCCTTTAATGGCTACACCCAGGAGGCTGAGGCAGGTGGATGTCTGAGTTCGAGGCCAACCTGGTCTAGAGAGCTCCAGGGCAGCCAGGACTACCCAGAGAAACCCTGTCTTGACCCTGACCCCCACCAAAAAAAAAAGTCAGGATATGCTGATTTTTTTTTTATGCTTTAGTGATATGGTTTAGTACCTGTTTAGTGATAACGGTTTTATGTTAAAGAAAAAACAACTCTTTTGGGTCCTTTTATTCTGAATCTGATCTCTTAGGTTTTTACTCAAAAGTAAATGGTAGGCAGCTCTCCTTGGGCCTGCACCGCCCTTGCCTTGGGTGTGGACACTTTCTGTGGCTCTTTTCTGACAGGCTCACACTTACAACGCTCTCAGGTGCGGCTTACCTTCTGAGTGCCTCTTTCTCTTAACCCTCATGCTTATGTCTATCCTGAATAATAACCCCAACTCTGCCGCCTTAAAAGTAGAAAATGAAAAACTTGGGTGCGGTGGCCCATGCCTTAATTCTAGCATTTGAGTGGCGGAGGGAAGAACATCAGAAGTTCAAGGGAGATCCGGGAGACCCTTCTACCAAATAAACATAGTATTACAGAGGTAATTTTTGAAGGAAGTATGTCTTGGTGCTTAAAGTGACATGATTTGGGGTAAGGAACAATATAGTGTGTCCCATCTAGGCACTAAGGCCATCCCAGGCTCCACAGAGAGCCCTTGCCTCAGAAAAACAAACCACAACCCCAAACACTACTATTCTAGACTTATGGTTTGTTATTTGGATGGAAGACACTATTTGACTTTTTTTTTTTCCTTTGCCCTTTGCTTTCTGGGCCAGCTAAACCCAGGAGCATCCTTGGGTCTGAGCCCTATTTGGAGACTGGCCTGGGTCATAAAAGGTTCTGATTCTGCTAACTTATCCTGGAGTTGATAGAACACAGACCTCCCATCTGTATCTCCAAGCGAGTCTGTGTTTTCTCACTGTCTTAATATATGTCCTGCTTCCCAGCTGAAATACGGAGAGAGAAGAAAGGGCAATTTATAGTCTACCTTTTCTCCTCCTCTGCTCAGCTTGCCTCCGCCTGCTCCGGTGAGTATTGTCTTCCGGTTACTACTCGCGCTGGTGTCTAGGCAGTGGCTCCCTTGAAGCAAATGAGCTTTTGCTTTGGGACACTGAAATCAGGAAGGGGATTCACGGTACTCGTCAGTTCTTCCAAAGCTCTTATCATGGCTTTCATTTAGAGATTTTGATTTTTTAGACTTTTAAGATTTAAATAACGAGATTGACCGTTTTAGTATTACAGATGTAATTTTTGAAGGAAGTATGTCTTGGTGCTTAAAGTGACATGATTTAGGGGTAAGGAACAGATGGAAATGGTATAATTTAGATGTGTAAACAGTGCAGTGCTATTGATTTCCACCGTTAATAAAGCTGTAGAAAAGACGATAGTTTGAATGTATATTAGATCATGTTAATAAGATTCGGTTTCCTGAGATGTTATTTGTAACATTAAAGCTAATTTATTGTAATGTAAACTTTGAGATGCTGTAATATATGGACATTTCCCCCCAGGAAAAAAAAAAGCCTTTAGGCACAGAACTTGATTGGGACACAATCAAGTTGACAAAGATAAAATGCAGCCGGCTTGGCCTTCAGATAAAGAAGGGTATAATTATGTCGAACAGCAACATTCAAAAGGAGGCTGGTTCTGTCCTTTTGACCGTCAGTCAGTTTCTGTTCTTCGTTGGACATCTGTAACCTCCCAGGTTAAACCAGAATATTCTGGAATGGAGCCATTGCAGTGCCGAGTGAGTCTTTGAGGTGCCGCAGCCGCTGTAGAGGCGCCCCGCTAGCCTCGGATTTGAGGATCAACCCTAGTGGTGCGGTTCATGCAGTAAATGGTCCTGTGTGTGGCCTTGTGGGGGAGGCGGGTTTAAGCGACTGTGTCACTTTCCTGAGCCGCCTGAGGTCCTGTGTTTTCTCCCTTTGGTTCTCGGTGTCTAACTTGCCTCCTGGAAAATATTTCTTACTAAGCATTTTCTTGGAACAATCATTAACCCTGTTCTTTAATAATTACTGGCGTTTGTATTTTAAACTGTGTACCGGTGTTCCTATCTGACACTGATTTTTTTTCTAACCTTTGAGGATATTTAAGTAGAACTTTTAAATAAAAGAGGCAAAATGAAATTTGGCTTCCTTTAGTTTGAACGCTCATTTTTCAAGCCCATAGGATGTCAAGCCAACTTTTGGGTTCAAGCATTTTTATCTGACCAAGGAAGAGTTTGGGCTATTGAAGAGTCTGCTCCAAAGAGGAGCTTGCTGTACTAAAGCTTACCGTGGCTGCTAAGCACAGGGGGAGTTCTTGTTTATTTTTAATTTATGTTTAATATTTTATTTTTGACTAAGTGTGTGCACGTGTCTCTAGGTGGGTATGTCCCGTGACTGCAGATGCTCAGGGAGGCGAGAGGAGGAAGTTGGCGCTCTCAGAGTTGGAGTAACTGGTAGTTGTGAGCTGCCCAATACGTTTTAGGAGCTAAACTCAGGCCCTCTTCAGGAGCATGCCTAGTACTGTGTCATCTCTTCAGCCTCAGGAGGAGTCTTTCATGCTAGCCATGTGAGCAGAGAACTGAGAAGAGACTGAGACCCGCCATGCACTCCAGGACAAGGCCTGCTAGGATTTCATCGTTACTGAGAATCTTATTGTAAACACATTTTTGTGTGTGTGTGTGTGTGTGTGTGTGTTCATAGTCGTATAAAGCCAGTCCTGGGGAAAAGTCTAGGCTGCTGTCCCTATGGAACCAGAAGACCCCACTCCAAGCTGGCACTGTGCCTCAGTGTACCCAAAATGATATTGTTCAGTGCATTAAAAACTGTAGGTGGGGTGGCTGGAGAGATGGCTTTGCAATTAAGAGCACAAGTGTACCACTATGCCTGGGCAGCATTGGGGATCTGAACCCAGGTTCAGTTCCTAGCACCCACACGGTGCTTAACCCTAACCCTAGCCCTAACCCTATCATCCATAACAACAGCTCAAGGGGACCCTAGACCCTCTTCTGACCTCGGACACTGCGCACACACACCACCTACATATATGCATCCAGGCAAAACACTCATACATCAAATCTAACTTTTTTTTTTGTTTGTTTTTTTTGTTTTGGTTTTGGTTTTTCGAGACAGGGTTTCTCTGTGTAGCCTTGGCTGTCCTGGAACTCACTCTGTAGAGCAGGCTGGCCTCGAACTCAGAAATTCACCTGCCTCTGCTTCCCAAGTGCTGGGATTACAGGCGTGCGCCACCACGCCCGGCGTTAACTTTTTTTTTTTTTTTTTTTAATGCATGCACAGAAATCTTAGTCTTTCCCCCTTCATTATTGCTGATAATAAAATCAAAAGTTCTGCTAACTCTGGATACTGCTTTGGCTACTAGGAATCAGCCTACAAAGCCTCCATGTACACACCCCAACGTCCCACTTTTTTTAGAACATAAAACTAGGACACAGGCTGGAGAAAGCTCAGTCTGCACAGGCATGAAGACCTGGGCTAGACCCTCCCTGCACGGGTAAAACATGGCGAGCATTTCAATCCCAGTGCTGGGGAGACACACTGGCATGCCCTTGGGGCTCACTGGCCACCTAGCCTAGTGAGTTGAATTGGCAAGCTCTAGGCCAGCCCAGAGACAACCTGTCTGAAAACACAAGGTGTGTTAACTTCTGAGGGATGACATCCGAGATTCTCTCCTGGCCTTCACACAGATGCCCACATCCATACCCACATAAACATGCACCTGCATGGGTACACCTTCAAGGGTGTACTTGCATGAGTGTATCTGCAAGAATGCACACACACACACACACACACACACACACACTAAAAGAGAAATTTTAAAAACTCTAAAAATGACCAGAAAGGGGAAAAAAATAAACGATAACAAACAAAAAAACTTTGGTTGTTGTTTTTGAGACAGGACCTCACTATGTAGCTCTGGCTGGCCTGAAACTTGCTATGTTAACCAGGCTAGCCGCATAGAGATCATAGAGATCCACTTGCCTTTGCATCCTGAATGCTGGGATTAAGAGTCATCACACTGGCCAGGCAGTGGTGGCACACGCCTGTAATCCCAGCACTTGGGAGGCAGAGGCAGGCAGATTTCTGAGTTCGAGGCCAGCCTGGTCTACAGATGAGTTCCAGGACAGCCAGGGCTACACAGAGAAACCCTGTCTTGAGCCCCCCCCCCAAAAAAAAAAAGAGTCATCATACTCAGCCCCCTCGACACCCTCACCCTTCAGTTTGTCTTTGAGACAGGAGATTTGCTAACAGGCCCTAACTCTAGATCCTCATGTCCCAATCTCCAAACCATTAGGATCGCAGCTATGGATACCACCTCCCAGTTGGGAATATTAAACGTACAGATTTAACGTTTCATCTCTAGAATGTTTATTCTATTACTTGATGTTACTAAATTCCCCTAAGTAGTCCCTAAGCTTGGTGGCCCTCTGAATTGTCAGTGGCCAGGTCCCGGGCTCCATCTGGGACTGGTCAATTTTTTATAGACTGTTGGTCGGAGTGTCTTGGTCTCCTTGGCCTCTGACCTTTTCTGCTCTCTACATACATGACTTAGTCTGAGCAAGGGACTGGATGGGGGCATCGGAACAGAGTGAGGATGTTAGGATTCCCAGGGGAATCAGCAGGCTGGGATCCCGGAAAGCAGTCTGTGGAGGAGCACCCTGGAGCCCACAACTCTCTCTGCATGTCTTTCTAACCCCCCCACCCCCTCCCTGCAGTAGAGAAACAGGATGTTTTCCTAGGGCTGTGGTTCTGTCCACAATGCGCAAACCTTGTGTGTCTCAGAGCTAGTCATTTAGTCTAGCTAGGGGCTAAGAAACTCAACTCAGAAGAACAGGGAAGGGACAACCTAGGAAATGAGCACAAACATTGAAGTCTGAGATCTGATCCAGCTGAGTCTGGAGACCCGGGCTTCTGGGGCAGTGACAGCGGGATAGTCCTAGGAATGTGGACATGTAGGCAAAGAGGGGCCCTCAGGTGACGAGTCTGGACAGAAAAGGATTGTGCCGGATAATCTGGGCATGGTGCTGTGGAGGCTCAGAGATAAAGAGGTCAAGGTCACGCTCAGCCGCCAGTTAAGTACCTCCTGCCCCTCCCTCCCATATAGTCACTCCTGTTCCACCCCAGGGATATGAAAACTGGTTGTGAAATGAGTTAGGAGAGATGGTTGGATAGACACCAAGGAAAAGAGAAGGACCCGCAAAAAGAGGAGGTCGGAGAATAGGAGGAAAACAGCCAGCTGTGGTGTGGAAGCAAAAGGAAGAGAGGAGTTTGGCCGTGAGGTATCAGAACACAGAGGGACAGACATGGCCAATTAGATACGAGAAGCTTCACCGACGGGGAGGCGAGGGCTGAATCATAATCTCACTTGGGTCCGGGGACATCGCATGGGTCTAGACAGTGAGGCAGAGGAGCGGCCTTTGGCCCCGTGAGAAGAGGGCTTTCTGAGACAAAGCCGCGTGGTGGGTGGGTGAGGTGGTGAGACTGTCATCCTCAGCCCGCACGCCGCTGGCTTTGTCAAAGAGAAGAGGCTCCAAAGTTTACTTGGGATTTTGCTGCCCCCCCCCCCCCCAGGGCTGTAGCATGGAAGAATGGGAGAATGGGGTGTCTTGAGCGCCACCTGGTGGCTGGCTCACTACTTGATGCGGGTACTGGGATAGGGAGGGTACGGGGTAGGGGGCGGTCGGCTTTGGTTATGAGGCAATAGCAGTCACAGAGCCTGCCTCTAGATGTCGCCAGCCAGCTGTGCTGGTGCCTGCAGAAGCTGGCTCGAGGAAGGCTGTCCCCAGCTGATGAGATTCTGAGTCCTGAAACTCCAAATAGAGTGGAGTCTCACTGGAGTGTAGCCCGGTATACCTTCAGGAAGACGCACGCACGGGACTCTGGGCACTTTTGGGGCTGAGATTAAGTGGGGGCCACGGTAAAGGCTCTGTCTTGTGTGGGGGTCATCCAGTCCTGCTTTATGGGGACGGGGCTTTTGAAACCCAGGCTTGCCAGAGTAGGGGGTGGTATGTTGCAGGTAGTGACAAGTGGCAGCCACTTGGACAAGTTGTCTTCAGCGTATTCGTTTTCCTCTGGGAACTCCCCAGTAAATCTAACCAACTCCTTTCTTATTTTATTATCAGTGCCACAGCCTGCAGGTCTCTGCAATTTCTGCACTCCTCTTGTCCCAGATTTAAGGATAGTCCAAATCACTTCTGTGCTCCAAATGGAAGCTGCCCCTGCAGTCAGATGCAACTGACCTGTTGCTCCTCTGTTCCCTCCCATGATCCTTTGGTTGAGAGCTCAGATTCCTCTTCCCTAGGCGGGCCTCCCTCCCTGCCATCATCATGAAGAGTGTTTTTAGAATGTTATCAAGGCTCTGGGCTTTCTGTTCTCCCTGGCTGAGACACCCGGCACTCTCTACCTCCTCGTGGCTTACCGAGATCTCTCATCCTGATCCTGCTAGATTACAGCTTGTCTGGGGGACCCCTTGTCTCTCTAGGTCTCTCTCCCAAGTAACCCCTTCTATTTTTAGCCCTGGATGGTCGGTCCTATTTCATCTCTCCAAGTGTCTCCATCTCATCTGTCTGTCTACTTTCTTTGTAGCACCAGGAAAGCCTGGCCTGGCTTTCCCCTGGGTAACAGCGGATCAGCCTGGCATCTGGCATGAAGTATACATTCAGCATTTAAAATGTTGTGCAGGAGGCTGGGGATGTGGCTCAGGGGTAGGACACTTGCCTCACACTTGTGAGGCCATGGGTCCAATCCCAGCATCACAAAAGTAGACGCTAGATAGGTCGATAGATAGATTGATAGTAGATAGGTGATAATAGATAATAGATGGTAGTTAGATAGGTAGATAAATAGATTGATAGTAGGTAGGTGATAAATAGATAATAGATAGATGGTAGTTAGATAAGTAGATAGATAGATAAGCAAAATATTAGGATGAAAGAATTGATTGAAACAAAGAGGAAGGAAAATAGAAGGGGTTACTTGGGAGAGAGAGCTAGAAAGACAAAGAGGCCTTTCTCCATAAGATAGAGTCACATTTTCCCAAGAATTGGGCTGTTCTTCTGGCTACTCCTAGAATAGAGACTAGAATCTTCTGCCTTTTGCTTCTTATTGTGATTTGTATGGTATCTCAACTTCTCTCTCACCCCACTTGTCCATCACTGGGGTCTAATTGCCCTTTTCCTCTTTTTGTTTGAGATAGGTCTTGCTCTGTAGCTCAGGCTGGCTCTAAACGCTCCACCCTCTTTCCTTAGCCTCCCAGTTGCTGGGGTTAGAGGCTGGCCCGATCACTCGAATTCCCCTTCCCTTGAATCTTAGGAACCTTCGGGACTTACTTGTAATCAAGAAAATATAATAAAGGATATACTGGGGACTGGGAAGGTAAAGTAGCCATTGATGATTATACTTTATTAAACTACATTGTATTATACTATATACACTAAAATATATGCTATGTGTGTGCTATATATTCTAGTATATATACTATACACACACTATATTATACTGCTTTAGTTTTGGTTATGTTGGAAATTTAACTTTGTCTTTTCCATTTTCTTTCCTAGTCCTCCACCTCTCCTCTTCTTTCTTCTTCATTTTCTTCTCCTTCTCCTTGCCGTCTATGTATGTATGTATGTATGTATGTATGTATCTATCTATCTATCTATCTATCTATCTATCTACATATTATCTATCTACATATCTATCTGTAGTACTAGGAATTTAACTTAGGGGCCTGTACATGGTAGGCAAGCATTCTCCTGTGGAGATGCATTCATCAGCCCTTTTATTTTGATGTTGTTTTCTTTGTTGTTGTTGTTGCTGCTTTGGAATAGAATCTTATGTAGCCCAGGCTGGCCCTCGAGCTTGCTGTGTAGCTGACGTTAACCTCGAACTTCCAATTCTCCTTTCTCTCCATCCCCAAAGCTAAGATTATAGCACTACCACAGCCCCACTCCAGTCTGGGAATTCTTTTTATTAACAATAAAAAAGCTGACAGAGATACCTACCACTCCTTCCTGCTTCTAAGTGAGGAAAACATCTCAGTCCCTTCCTGATGTGTGGGGTTAAGTGTGACCTGACTCCACCCACCCTTCAGCCCTCCTACTGACTGCTTCAGCTGCTCTGGTGTTTTCAACCAGGGAGGGATTATAACAGGGGCTCAATTTATGACCAATTAAAATAATAAACCTGGCTCCATTTCTGTGTGTCCTGACATGATCTAGATGCTATGCAGAACACTTTATGCATATTATCCTCTTTTTTTGTTGTTGTTGTTAAGAATTTATTTATTATTATATGTAAGTACACTGTAGCTGTCTTCAGATACACCAGAAGAGGGCGTCAGATCTATCTATGGATGGTTGTTAGCCACCATGTGGTTGCTGGGATTTGAACTCGGGACCTTCGGAAGAGCAGTCAGTGCTCTTAACCGCTGAGCCATCTCTCCAGCCCGCATATTATTCTCTTTAAGCTAGGTGTGCAGCCATCTCCATCCACCTTAGCCTGGAATCACGAGGCTGAAGCAAGAGGTTTGTGGTTTGTGAGTTCCAGGCTAGCCTGAGATATGTATTGAAACTCTCAAAAACAAACAAACCAACAAACCAAAAACAAAAACAGTGGTGACACAGATCTGTAACAACAGCACTTGAGAGGCACAAGCAGGAGGATCAGGAGTTCGAAGCCATCCCCAGCCGCATATTGAGTTTGGGGCCAGCAAAAGCTATCCTGAGACCCTCTCTCAAAAGCATAAAACAAAACAACCCCCAAACTATGTGGTATCTTATTTCCCCCTCAGGCAACCCCTGGAAGAAATGTTACTATCCCATCTTATAACAGAAAAACTGAAGCCGCGCCCAGCCTCATAGATATAAGGCAGAGCTGAGCTTCAAATACCGGCGCGCGGCTTCACAAGTCTCTTCCTGACGTGCATGCAGCTGCATGGAATGCTTATTCTTCTAATAGGAACAGGCCTCACCAGCTGCCCAAATGATCCACAGCACTTTGGGAAGGCGTGAGGCGTGGGTCCAACAGAAGCCAACACTTTAGGGTAGCACTTGGCAAAGTGTGAACTGGAAGGAGAGAATCTGCCTAGAGGTGAGAAACTCTGCCTGTACATGGGGCAGGGACCGTACAGACCTTCCCTTCCAGGCGAGGGTCCGGGATCTTAGGTGTGTCCCCAGCCAGCTGGGCCTTCGGGTCTAGGGGAGCAAGTGCAAGCCAGGGAGGGGCCAGGAGACCCCGTCCACCTCTCTCTACTGATCCCGTGGCTTGCCTGGTCTCTGACTCAGTCCCCTCATCTTGTCCCTGGGTCTGCCATCTCTGGCTTGGAGATGAGTCCAGAACCCCTCAGGCACACAGCGAGGAGGCTTGCTCTTCTACCCAACACCTGGGAAAATTTATCTCAGAGGGAGAGAGGGAGGAAGGGTGGACCAGGCAAGGGGTTTGAACAAAAATGGTCACGGCATTGGTGTTTGTAAGAGAGGAACGGTGGTGACGTGACTTCACCCAGCACGAGACACCGACCCCGAAACAGCCGTTTCAGCAGGCTTTCAATGTGACCGGGGAAAGCAAACACGAAGACCGCTGAGCTTCATGGAAGAAATTATAAATAGGTGGCTCGATGGGAGATCAGCAGAATAGTCAGTGCGACCCCAGGTTGAAATCCTCCAGTCCCTGCTGCCTTCTGCTCCACCAGCTCCCTCGTGACTTACCCCATTGGCCAGGCTAGCGGTGGGGGGGGGAGGGGAGTGAGACTATCTTGGGAAGGGGATGAGATCATTCCAAGGCTGGCTGATTTAGAGCCGGGTCACTTTTTCCACCCATATGGCTCTCAGAGACTTCTGCACTGGCTCATAAACCTTGGCGCCGGCCTCAGGGATTGGCCATGAGGGCTCTCCTCACTGTGGAGATGGTGGCCAAAGATGGAAGGGGCTGGGGACCTAAGTTGAATCAGAGTGACAGAGGCAGGTGGAGGCCCGGTCCAGCAGGGACCCAGCAAGAACCTTGCAGCTATTGGATCTAGGTGTCCTGAAGCTCTCTAGGAGCCTATGTGGGTAGATAGTCCTTTTCGTAGGAGAAAAGTCACCTTGCAAAGAGCGAAGCTGCAACCCTGGCAGCTCCTCTAACTCCTGTATTTGGGGATTCCACTTGGCCAGCCTGGTTTTCCCCTAAAGGATCTCTGTTTAGGCTCTAACCCTGCAAGGGGTAGATGTGGCTGGAAGAGGTCTGGACTAAGGAGAGATCAAGGTTCAAGTCTGGGTCAGTGCATAATTAGGTTCCGTTCACTCTCTCCTGAGCCTAGGCCTCTAGCCACGATATTAATCAGGCCACCTAAGACCCAAGTTCCAGCCTTGAGGAAATAGTGGTCTTAGTCCTTGAGCTTCTCAGAGACACTTGCTAGCTTGTTCACCCACCTTTCCCTCTCTAGTTACCTTTCTCATTACCCTAATCCTGAGCTAAGTCAAGTATCAGCTGTCCCCAACACCCAGCATGCCAGTTTATCAATGCTTACCTGAGGTTTGCGTCTAGGAACAATTCTAGTACGTGTTGAATGAAGGAGAAAGGGGAAGGCTGTGATGTTCTAGGGTTCAGGAGAAGACCAGCTGCGTGTGCTCAGTGCTGTTCTGAGCCATACTTAGTACTAATCTGTTCCAGGTCCTCCAGGGGCTGCCAGCAGCTTTGAGCCTCTCAGGGCCCCATCATACAAAGCTAGAGAATATGGCACGAGGCATCTTAACCTGGGTTTAGTCGTCAAGGATCCGAAGCCGGGCAGAACCAGAGTGGGCTGGAGGGTTTCCTGAGCCTGGGTTTTGGGCAGCAGGGTTGGGAACAGAATTCTCCGGTTGGATGGAGTTGTTCCTGGAAAATCCCCACAAGCATTTTTAGCAGGATGCTTTGTGCCTGGCTCCCACTCCTTCAGAAGTGAAGGAGCGAGGGGGTGGGGGAGGCTTTCTGTTGCAGGGCCACTCAGGCAAGACCCTTGCCCTCTCTGTCTGAGCACTGGGCTCTGGACTGATACATCTGTAGAGTGCTGTCTATTGACCTCACCAGTTTTTTCAGCCATTCTGAAAGCAGGGGTAGGGGCTTCATATTGTTTGAGAAGGCAGTAGGGACTTTAAGATGCCATATGGCTTGGCTGAAGCCATGTCACTGCACCAGGGTTAGAGCCTCTGCCTACTGATGGTGCATGGTTCCACTCTCCCGTTCCGACTTAGACGTCCCCAAAGGGCAGTGTGCCCACAAGCTGAGGATGCCACTTCCAGCCCAGTGCCTCTTGACCAAGGTCCAACCTGGCCTGGTGACAACCACCAAAAATAACCCTGGTGGTTCTGGGCATGGATTGGAGGCCATCACCTGGGACCTATTTTTATCCTTCGGGTAACAAGGAAGTCTCACCTTGTGCAGTAACCACTTGGGACATACTGGATCATGTGGCCTTAGCCCCAAGTGATCTTGCTGTCCTACTGGGAAATGACCCCGACTGGAAGGGGAAGGCCTGGTTCAGCCACACTCCTTTTCTTTCCCTGCCCTAGCCCCGTCCCAGAATCCTTAGAGCCCATTATCCCAGCACACTCTACACCTCTTTGTCCATGTACCCTGTGTCCAGAGATACCAGGGCACCATTACACGTTCTTGATGTCCAATGTCTTATGCACTGAACAGTTGGAAATTCCTCTGTGTAGCTTTCCTCCCCTTTAATCTAGTTAGAAGACGCTATAATCCAGAGGCCATTTGGAGATTGAACACCTAGAACTTGACTTTCAGAATTTAGGGTGTTGGTATGCTTTGGGGAGTGTCTGATGGTATTAGAGGAGGGTGACAGAGGTTGTGAACACATTCAAATGAACCCCGAAAGGTCAAGTGCTTCATAACCAATGAGTTATGGACCCCAAAAGTATTTATAGAGGATGGACAGTTCATAGACATGAAGGGCACCCCATGGGCCTCCTTACTACTAGTAGATGTGGACGTGTCTACAGAGAAGGAGGAATGTCCTAAGCCCATCAAGGAAAGATGATCAGACAGAAAGACCAGAAGGAAGCTGGGCATACTGGTCAATGGCTGGAACGCTGGGATCACATTGCTCGGAGATTAAGGTAGACTAGTTAAGAGTTAAACACCCCAGAGAAAGCAGGCCTCTCCTATCTCAAAAACCAAACCAAACAAAACACTGGAAGAAAAGTTGACTACTAGAAATTTACCATAATAACAAAAACTAGGATGGCGTTGGCTATAGCAACAATAGTATTAGTAGCTGCCCACCAACACCTCATTTAAAGCCAACAAGGTGTCCACCCCTTTGTACTATCTCAGTGAGCCTCACAGGTGTTCTTCTCTGGGTGGAGCATGGGCAGTGCTCCTTGGGGTGAACTCCGTGAACGTGATTGGGTTCTGCAGTATCTGCAGCTCTCTGGAGGTGGATGCTGAGCCCTCTGCCCTCAAACATCTTGCTGCAGGGCAGGGTATCAACAGCAGGGCTGGCCCCTTGGGGATACTGACAGAGAGCCAGCCAGGCTCGCCGAGTGAGCCTCAGTCCACTTGGCCCAACTCCCCTAGGCGTTGGGGCTGGAAATAGCAGCTGCTCAAGAGCTGACAACCAAAGGGCGGCTAAAAAAAGACCCCTCAGTCTGGGCACTGTCGCCCTCGGCTTGCAGGGCCTATTTTGGGGGAGAGGGTGCCGACGTGCCAATGGAAAATCCATGGGTGGGAGTCTCCAACGGTGGGGGCCCATATGGCTTCCCCTCTCCGCCCCAGTCCACACACATGAGCACATATGCATTTGTGCGTGCGCATATACACACACACACATGCATGCATGCACGCGTGCGCGCGCACGCACACACACACACACACACACACACACACACACGCGCGCACACACACACACACACACACACACACACACACGCACGCACGCGTGCATACACGCACGTGCACACACACACACACACACACACACACACACACACCTATACAAGTTACACATTTAACCCTCCTTTCCAACCGTTTGATCCTGCCATCCATATAGCAGCTTGGGAAAAGGGATGAAAAAGCTGAAACTCAGACTCAAAGAGATGTATTTCTGTTGGTGAGTGTTTGCCTGCCAGACAGGCAGTCCTGGGCTCCATCCCCAGCACTGAATAAGTTAGGCCTATAATCCCAACTGTTAGAAGACAGAAGCTAGGCGGTGGTGGCGCACACCTATAATCCCAGCACTCTGGGAGGCAGAGTCAGGTGGACTTCTGAGTTCGAGGCTAGCCTGGTCTACAGAGTGAGTTCCAGGACAGGCAGAGCTATACAGAGAAACCCTGTCTCAGAAAAAATCAAATCCAAAAAACTAAACAAACAAACAAACAAACAAATAAAACAAACAGAAGACAGAAAAGCAGGAAAATTAGAAATTCAAGGTCATCATTCTCTGCTTCATTGAGAATTTAAGGCCAGCCTGGAATAAATGAGATCCTGTCTCAACAAATAAACAAACAATGCTTGCCCCCACCCCAAACTCAAATGTCTTTCCTAAGGAAGGTGTCACAGCTAGGAAGCAGGCTGGGCCATGGCACCCAGGCCAGAGCTGTTCTCTGGAGGCAATCCTCTCACTGAGCTAGCAAACCTGTCCTCTCGAGAGGCGAAGGCTCTGTGATGGGGACAAAGGAGGCTTGCTCTGGGGTGGATGGGTATGGGACAACGATTACACAGAAACAAATCCCATTGGAAAGTCCCGGTCAGTTCTGAAAGGACCTTGCCTTGTTGTCGGAGAGGCAGCTCCTGCAGAGAATACAACCCCCACCCATCCTGTGACCACCTGCTCCCCTCTGCCTGGGCCTCCAGAGCCCAGCTGCCCCTGCCAAGTTTCCAGGGAACGTGTCAGATAAGGGGCCTGTGCTCATGACTCTCTCCCACTAGTCACTATCTCTGTCCCTACTGCCATCACCGAGTGCATAAGAATAGCCTAGCTTGGTGAGGTGCCCACGGGCATCTCCTCAGCCCCCTGTGGGTGCCCCTCGCCAGGCTATGCTGTTAACAGAAGTCTTCGGTCCCTTCATCACTAGCGCCAACCCCACCCAGCTGCCAGTTGCCCTGTGCCCAAAGTCTCCATATGTGGCAAAGTGCCACCAGCTTCAGTCTCAGCTCCTGTGGCTCCAGAGGAGGGTCAGGCAGCTGAAGACACCTTGCAGGCCGTGCCTCAGTCTCCACAGGGGAGCGGTGTGTCCCAGAGCTGGATGCTGTCTCTCTCGGGACAGAGTGGCACAGCATTCTATAAGGTCCGAGTGACTGATGTCTGGGTCGGCTCCTTGGGCTAGGGGTCCCTTTTAATGAAAGCCTTGCTTAGCTTCTGAACGTGTTTGACAGTGCTGACTCTAGCCAGTGGGGACCCAGGCTAGCATGCCTGTGTCCCACGTGGAGGAGTTCCTCATTTGTAATCACCGGGTAAAGACGTATGTCATGTTATCACCTCTGCAGGAGTCTCCTGTGACACTCCGGCAAGATGTAAGGACCATGTGACTCTGAGGGAAGAGTCTGCAGTCATGGAACCCAAGGTCACTATAGCTGGGACAAGGAAATGGGGGGAGATCCAGGAAACCTTGTTCCCCCATTTCTGAGTCACTGTGACCCCTGATCGTAATTAAGACATCCGAGTCCCCAAGTCCCCTCATCAGAAGTCTCTATAACTCTCTCAGCCTGACTCACCACACAGACCAGCAACCTGTCCCACTCCACATCTCTTCCCCAGTCTCTTGCTGGGTTCATCACCTCATCCTCAGATGACCCTTTCCGCTTGCCCCTCCAGTCTGCCTTCTATCCTTCGGGTTACCCGCCAACCCCCAGGGTTCCAGGGGGCAGCTGGAGATGCTAAGGAACGAGAAGGGGTAAGATATGGCTTCCTTGCATACTTATACACATTCTCGAGCCACACATAGAAGACTACGCCCACACTTACACACATGTTCACACATGCCATCTGCCTGATAGAGTGGCAGGGCCACCAAAGGGTCCCAAGCTCAGTCTCCTACCACTAACCCTGCAGGTGACTCTCTGCCATTCCTGTAGTCTTGGGGTCCCACCACCCCTCTGAGGTTCCCACAGTACAAACTAGAACCGTCTTCCCACAGCAATAGGATGGTTTGGAAGTGAGGCTATGTAAAGAACCTTCTTCCCTGAGGCCCGAGCTAGAGCCCTGGGGTAGGTGCAGATGTGTATGGGTCTCTGGGGTCCCAAGAGTGTTTCATTCTTTGGGGGTGAGGTCTGGATTGACCTTGGGGCCTCTAGCTTCAAGAGCTCTATCGCTGAGGCTGGAAAAAGTTTAAAAATATCTCCGTGTTTACATTCTTTTCAAGACCGCCTCCCGGGTCTCAGTGCTGGCTCCCTTTGATCTGGCCCTACACTTCTGAAAGGGGCCTGGGAGAGCTGGGAGTTTAGCCCCCTGCTGTGTAGACCCTCCCCTCCCCAGGCCAGTCAGAACTCTGTGACACCCC
Source organism: Apodemus agrarius (assembly GCA_964023405.1). Classification (NCBI taxonomy): domain Eukaryota; kingdom Metazoa; phylum Chordata; class Mammalia; order Rodentia; family Muridae; genus Apodemus; species Apodemus agrarius. The sequence continues at coordinate 25,179,213 of OZ030024.1, read as the reverse complement.
TAACATCACAGAACCAGTGTTAGCTCATTCCAGTGACCCCACTACACCAAAGGGTGTGGGATCTGGTCCTCTCTCCACACTTCTCCAAAAGTTTGGGCCTCGAGTGCCTCTAGGGACAGTGGCTGTGGGGCTGCAAGACATTTGTGTTAGTCTGGGGAAAGCCATAGCTACTCCTACAGCATGCCTGCCTCTGCAAAATACATATTTGAAATGACATACTATAGTTCTTTCTGAATGCTCATTTTCTAAACCGGTAAACTGAGGCTCAGAGGGAGGAAGTGATCTGTCTGGAGACACATAGGCAAGGATGAGCCAGGCATGGTTGTGTGTGTTCTATGAGCCAGACATGGTTGTGTGTTCTTCTATTCATTCTGATCACACAGCACCCCCCCTACAATACAAACACACACACACACACACACACACGCACGCACGCACGCACGCACGCACGCACGCACGCACGCACGCACGCACGCACGCACACACACACGCACACACGCGCGCGCGCACCTTGTCTTACTAGGGTGCATTGTGAATTCTTTCTGCTGTGTGATGCCATTAGTGAGATCCTTTCGGGCACTCACCGACGGTCTCCCTATGTGTTTTTCTCACGTGAGTCAGGCACACAGTGACCCTATGGGATCCTCACTTCCTGTCTAGAGTCAGGCTATGCATAACAGAAAAGTTTTTTTTGTTGTTGTTTTTGTTTTTGTTTTGTTTTTTTTTTGTTTTTGTTTTTTTTTCGAGGCAGGGTTTCTCTGTGTAGCCCTGGTTGTCCTGGAACTCACTCTGTAGACCAGGCTGGCCTCAAACTCAGAAATCCACCTGCCTCTGCCTCCCAAGTGCTGGGATTAAAGGTGTGAGCCACCAACGCCCAGCTAACAGAAAAGTTTTGTCTCTACTGATGCTCTGAGAGTCTGAATCCTTTGAGACTATCATGGCCATCCTCTACCTGATCCTGGAAGTCCAGTGAAGGAGATGTCCAGCTGGGACAGATGCCTCCATCGGCTCTGAGTTCCCGTCAGGTCAATCATCCTTTCCTTGGCTGCGTTCCCATCCATCTCCTCACCCACCCACCATCTATGTATCCACCAGTCCATCCAACCACTCATTCCCTGTCGGCCCATTTCTATGCTCGCCCACCCAGCTGCTCAGATCCATCCAGAACCAGGAGCCGGGGAACAGAAAGAGTCCAGCCTGCAGACTGCCTAAACCCTCCTCTTCAGTCAACCTTCCCAGTTTTGTCAGAAAGAGCTGGCTGGGTGGTCTCTAAGGTACTGTGGGGGGATCTTGAGGAAGCAGAGACCAGCTGAAGGATGAGGACACTTCTGTAGGGGCCACATAGACCTCAGCCACAAAGGCGTATCTGGCACTCCTGTTCTACCAGATGCCGGGTTTCTTCACCTCTCCGACCTTTGAGATCGTTTACCTGAATGTGGGGCCAAAAATCCAGTCCAGGCAGGCTGATAGAGATAAGAGGAGATGTTACCTCCAAAAGGGCCTTTTGCATGCTGAAGACTTCTGAGTGGGTGTAAATTAAGCAGAGATCAGAGTGGGCGAATAGCTGGGCGGGGAACTCCAGTGTAGGTGTGTAAGGTGTTGGTTCCTGAGTCCGGACTGACCTTAGAGTTCATCTGCAGGTTCCCCTGCCGGCTAGCCAGGATGCTCACCCTGTCTTCTTGCCTGGGCTTGGCTCCTATTTCATGGCAACTGCCAGTGAAATAACCAGAGAAATTATCTCCTAAAAATAGGGCTGGACCCCACCGGAGTTGTTTTCTCTCCTCCCCATGATTTATCACCATCAACCCTTGGTACCTGGGGCAGCAAGTCTCTCCTGAGCTCCCCGGGGATCGTGAGGAAGGGAGCATGTGGACTACCGCCTCCTGCTTCACCCCAAAAGTGTCTGTGTGAGTGACACCCTCCCTCAGACTTCCATACATGTGCCCATGTGCTCCTGTGGGTGAGACCCAGAGTGGCGTGGAGCCTGCAGTAGGACAGAGGGGACCATTCCCAGCATCGGGTCTCCTGTCCCTGCCTCAAGGGGCTCTCAGCATTCATCCTTAGAGACTTCTGCCCATCCTGAATGTAGGTAGCTCATGCACAGATCTGAATGCGCACGCACATGAACAGAGGTCTGAGCACGCGCACACATGAATGGAGGTCTGAGCATGCGCACACACACACACACACACACACACACACACACACACACACACACGAATGGAGGTCTGAGCATGCGCACACATGAATGGAGGCTGTCATATCACAGAGATGTCCTGATCACATGGAATGCCTCCTGAAAAGCCATTCCCTTGTCTTACCTTTATAGTTACCTTAGGGTTTGTGGCCGCTAGCCTCTTGGAGACCCACATTACACTCTTACCAACACCCCAGATGATGTCCTGTGCCCTTCCTCACAAGGGAGCCTACCCATCTCGCCGACCTATTTTGTATGGCAGGAGACGGGCCATGCGTGGAGGGGCAGATGTGCTCACATATGCACACACGGATGTGCAGACACAGTACAGACATTCTTTACAGGGTCCAGTCTAGCTCTCTGAGCCTTTATTATTGGACAAAGAGCTGCCATTTGGACCACTTCCCATGGCCATCCCGTAAAGTGGGTGCTCAGGCTTTGGGGACATGCCTGGTGTCGCCACTCCAACAAGGTGAAGGGCATTTACTCTGTCTCGGTCCCCAGTGTATCTTGGGTACTGGCCCCTCTCTCAGTGAGTTCAGATGGAGCTGGGGCCAACCTTCCAGCAGGGACCGCTTGTGTCACTCACACTGCTGCCTTCAGGGGCACACTGTCGGCTGGCTGATCCAGGTCCTTCCTTGTCAGGGCCAGATGTGTGAAGACCAGGATGAGAATAAAGCCTGCGGCGGTGTGAGAAGAACGGGTGAACTCTTAGAAAGGGTGATCCGAAGGGCACCTCGCTAAACCTCTCAACAGACAGTGTTGTTGGTTTTATATGACATATTCTAGACAGTGTCCCCAAGCTGTGCTGAGTATGAATCTTAGTGTCTGATGGAATCTGTTCTGCTCTTACCTCAACAAGATCAAAGCATATCCCAGCCTGCCAAGCCCGTTTGAGCCCCCTTTCTCAGGAGGCTGAGGCAAAAAGAGGCTAAATTCAAGGCCTGACTAGGCTTCAGTGAGTTCCAGGCCAGCTGGGGGGCAACTTAGTGATACACTGTTTAAAAAAATATATATATTTTAATATATAATATATTGCATATATTTAAATATATAGTAAACAGTGTATTACTAATATATATACTATGTATATATTATATATATTTAAAGGTCTAGTCAAATAGGTAAAGGCCCAGTTGTCTCCCACTCCTCTCTCCTCCCTCTTACACACATTTTCTCTGGGGTGAGATTGGGGAGTTCATAGGAGAGCCAGTGAGCTTTTCACACGGACCTCCTAGAGAAAGACACTTCACAGCCTTGTACTAGAACCAGTGAAGAAAATAATCATCAAAGCGCAAATTTGACAGGATGAAGACATAAAACCTCCGTTACCTATCGCTGCCAGGGTGCCCAAGAGGACTCCCACCGCGGACAGCTTCGTGGGCATTCCCTCCATGCGACCCACCTTGCGCATGCACTGACCCTCCACGTTGCAGCGACACACGATCACTGCGTGGAGAAAGAAGAGGAGGGTATTAGGGAAGGGTCCCAGCAGCCCGGAACTTCCCGTCTGGAAAACTGGCTGATACGTATTGTACTGGCTGGTTTTGTGTCAACTTGGCACAAGCTGGAGTTATCACAGAGAAAGGAGCCTCCCTTGAGGAAATACCTCCATGAGATACAGCTGTGGGGCATTTTCTCAATTAGTGATCAAGGGGGAGGGCCTAAACTAATGTAAGTAGGGCTACCCCTGGGCTGGTAGTTTTGGGTTCTATAAGAAAGCAAACTGAGCAAGCCACGGGAAGCAAGCCAGTAAGAAACATCCCTCCATGGCCTCTGCATCAGCTCCTGCTTCCTGACCTGCTTGAGTTCTAGTCCTGACTTCCTTTGGTGATGAACAGCAATGTGGAAGTGTAAGCTCAATAAACCCTTTCCTCCCCAGCTTGCTTCTTGGTCATGGTGTTTGTGTAGGGATAGAAACCCTGACTAAGACTTTACAGGTTGTGTGTGTGTGTGTGTGTGTGTGTGTGTGTGTGTGTGTGTGTGTATGTGTGAAGGTGATCATTCCTCTGTGTGTGTGTGTCAGGATAGTTGTTTAGCCCAGATCAGCAGGTCAGCCCAGATGAGCTTACGTGCATAGGAGTGTGCTGTCTACGCGAGAGGGCATTGTCTATACTGAGGCTCTGTATCCTAATGGCTCCCGCATAAATTAAAGATGCCAACTTTGGCTGCACCAAGCCCCAACCTCACCTTCGACCTGGAGTTGCCACGTATGGGTATCATGGTGGACAACCACGGGTACCAGGTATTCACCAGGCTCTACCCAATGCAATGCCAAGGCGAGGTAGGCGTGGGAATCTGTTGGGTTGCAGAAAACGACTTGGGTCATGAGCTTGGATAGGCTTCGCCCAAGCTGCTCCCCTATTTCCAACCCTTACCCCATCTCACATCCAAGTGGGCTCATCCCTTCAAGGCCTCGTTCCCACCCCCTGCCACGTACCATTGAGAGGCTGGAGGCGCCAATCCCGCTGCACAGTGGGATTGGGACCGAGAGCAAAGCTGTAGGGACCATTTCTGGTGGCCAGGTCAGGGTCTTCACTGACCCCACTCACAACCACGCCATAGTCTTGGCGGGGTGTACAGAGGTGTCGGCTGGGTCCAGAGGCCAGAGTCAATGCTGGGACAGGAGAGGCCTTCAGGAAGTGGACCACCACGGTGGCAGAAGTGCTCAGCCCTGGCTCATCTGCGTTATGGGAGGTGGGGGTGAGCTCCTGAGCTCCTGGGCTGGTCTCCACACACCCCACATGGCCCGTCCGTCTCACTCTGCTTCCCTTCGTCCTCCTGCACCCCAACTCCCCGTTCCACCAGTCTCTTCTGCATCAGTTCTTTCATCCTTGAATCATTTGAACAGCTACCAGAGTCACCTGTATCTTTCTGGATCCGAAATCTGTCTCATTATTTATGCTACCACCCAGACACGCCCTGGCTACTGAGGAGTGTATCCATTATGACTTCCGTGGATCTCCCGAAGTACCGTTTCCCACTTGCCTTCCCAGGGCCAGCTGTGGATCCTATTAAGGTGCCGTCCGAGGTCCCCTCACCTGGGTTCCAGTCTTCCACATGGCCCGTTTCTTTCCTTTCTTTCTTTTTCTTTTCTTTCTTTTCTTTTCTTTCTTTCTTTCTTTCTTTCTTTCTTTCTTTCTTTCTTTCTTTCTTTCTTTCTCCTTCCTTCCTTCCTTCCTTCCTTCCTTCCTTCTTTCTTTCTTTTTTTTTTTTTTTTTTGATTTTTCGAGACAGGGTTTCTCTGTGTAGCCCTGGCTGTCCTGGAACTCACTCTGTAGACCAGGCTGGCCTCGAACTCAGAAATCCACCTGCCTCTGCCTCCCAAGTGCTGGGATTAAAGGCGTGCGCCACCAGCGCCCGGCACTTGGCCCATTTCTTAGCGTTCCTGCCTCACACACAGCTCCTGGCCCCCCTTCTACCTTCCTAATCTAGTGTCCATCATCATGTCTGTACCCTCAGTTGGCAGCCCGAGAAACCCAAGGGACAGGGTTGGGGGAATTATAAGTGTCAACTTGAAAGATGGTTTTCATGTAGAGGTTTCCAGTGGAGTTGCAGTCCCCTGAGAAGATTCCATTGCTGCGTGACCATACCTGTGTCTTGGGCCTTCACAAGCACTGTGTACGTGTCTCCAGGCTGGGCACCCTGCAGGGACTGGGCTGTGTGTACCTCCCCAGATACCTCCTTGATGCAGAGCCAGCCCTCTGAGTCATTGACCAGGGAGAACCTGAGGCCCAAAGAAGAAGGTGTGTTTGGGGAGCCATTATACAGGGTGCTGCCCAGAACCCCCCAGGATGTTGCGGCTGGATACTCAAGTCCTGTATTGTTTCTGTGATTCAGGGACAACACCAGTGCTGGTGAGCCCAGCTGCCCAGTTTTAGAATTTGTTGGTGGTAGGGAGTTTGGACTATAGGTGGGGGAAGGATTATCAGAACCTGTGGGTGGGGGGTGGGGTGGGACAGCATCTGGACCAACTTCACTAGTTCCAGAGCATACTGCCAAGAAGTCTGGAGGGGCAAAGACCCAGGTACAGTTTCAGTCTGGGTGGTGGTGCTCCCACAAGGAGGACTAAGTGGAGCTCTAAACAAATCTCCTCCATGCCCGCCTACTCCATCCAGTGCTGACCCTCCAGGAGTCAGAGGCTTGGCATTAGTAATCGTTGAGGAATGCTTTAGGCCGTATACAAAATGAGTCTCTCTGGGGGGTGTTGAAGTCGTCCTTGGGAAGCATGGACAGTCCAGGCTAGGCAAGTGGCAGGGTGTTTGGCTCACCTGAGGGCTCTGCTCACGGTGTCTGAGGGTTGGATGGTCAGCAGGAGGGAGCCAGCTGGGGTGCTGACCGGGATGCTGGTCTCATAGCTCTCCTGGTCCAACGTGAGCGGGGGTATCACCCTCTCCACCAGTATAGTCACCGTGGCCGTGGCTGCCGGGCCTGGGCCTGGGCCCACCAGTTCCTCTACATTCCGCACCACCACCACCACCTTGTGATCAGGAGCTGCCTCGTAGCTGAGGTTCTGAAACCAGCAAGTTCTGGGTCACCGTGTGCGTCAGGGTGACACACTTGTGACCCTTCCCCACCTGTCCACATCCTAACCTTCTGGAGTCTGAGCTGGACATGGTCAGAGTCCGTCTCCCAGGACAGGTCAAAGACCCCTTCTGGGTCTCCTTCTTCAATGGCAAAGTCCATAAGGCGGAAGGCAGGTTCGAGGTCAGCATCGGTGGCCCTGAGTGTGGCCACCAGAGCCCCAGGCTTTGTGTCCTCAGGAAGAAGCACAGGCCCAATCTGGAAAGATGGAGATGCTTGATAAACACCACCTGTCCCCTTCCCGCAATCTCCAAACCTCGGTGTCAGCTTACCTGGGAACCGATGAACTCAGGGGCATGGTTGTTGATGTCTGTGACCATGACTGCCACCTCACAGGTGCTGCTGAGGCCTGTTGGAGGGGAGGGATTGTTGGTGAGGTCCCAGTAGGAGCAGAGGGACAGGGGCCACAGTCACCTGCCATCAGGATACTTACCACCCTCTGCTCCTGCTAAGTCAACAGCCAGCACCTGAAGCAGGATATTCTGGCCAGCGTACAGAGGGGCTGTTCCCAGTGTGACAGTGCCTGAGGTCGAATCTAACTCGAAGGCTTTGTCTTCTGCCCCCTCCTCGGGCTCAGGGCTCAACAACCGATATACAATGTGGGAATTGGGCGATCCGGGGGCATCCAAATCCTCTGCTGAGAGCCTGGCCACTTCAGTTCCTGAAAGACAACATCCCCACCCACTTCCTGGTGTGTGTGTGTGTGTGTGTGTGTGTGTGTTATGTGTATGTGTGTGTAGTGTGTGTACACGTGTGTGGTGTGTGTGTGTGCATGCATGTACATGTGTGTGTGGTGTTTGTGCGTATGTGGTGTGTGTGTTATGTGTGTGTGTGTAGTGTGTGTACACGTGTGTGGTGTGTGTGTGCATGCATGTACATGTGTGTGTGGTGTTTGTGTGTATGTGGTGTGTGTGTATGTGTGTGCACATATTGTGTGTGTGTGTGGTATGTTTGTATGTGTTTGGTATGTGGTGTGTGTGTATGTGTGTGTTTGTGTGTGCTTGGTGTGTGGTGTGTGTACATGTTGTCTGTGTGGTGTGTGTATGCATGTGCATGTGTGTGTGGTGTTTGTGTGTATGTGGTATGTGTGCACACATGATATGTGTATGGTATGGTGTGTGTGTATAGTGCTTGTGTGTATGTGGTGTGTGTGTATGCATATATGGTGTATATGTGGGTGTTTGTGTGTGTTTGGTGTGTGGTGTGTGTTTATGTGTGTGTGTTTGTATGTGTTTGGTGTGTGGTGTGTGTGTATGTGTGTGTTTGCGTGTGTGTGTGTGTGTGTGTGTGTGTGTGTGGTGTGAACATGTTGTGAGTGTGCATGTGCACATGTGTGTGGTGTGTGTGCATGTGTGTGGTGTGTACATGTTGTGTGTATGTGCATGTGCATGCATGTGTGCATGAGTGAGTGTGTGTGCGTGGTATTTGGCTTTGATATAGAATTATGAAGCTAGACCTATTCCAAAGGATGAAGGTGGATGGTTCCTAGGCGCTCCACCCTTCCCGGCTGCTGACAAGGCCCATAACCCACCTGGGGGGCTGAGCTCAGGGATGCTGACTGTGGGCTCATGTGGGGAGCAGACAGGAGCGTTGTCGTTTTCATCCGTCACCACCACCAGCAACTGCAGGGGTTCTGCGTAGTCCTCACCGCGGGAATTCTGAGCTCGGACTTGGAGCTGGTACTGTAGAGGGCAGTGGGAGCTTCAGATTAGGACCAAGGGTGACTGCAGCCTGGAGTGGAGTCAAGTCCCTTCTGGTGGCCAGCCCCGTTTCTTCTGGGGTGTCTTCACTGTTTCCGCATCTGTGGGGGATGTGTCAGAGCACCCTGCAATCTGCCCTGGGGTTCCCTCTCACTCACCTCAGCCTGGGCCTCACGGTCCAGCTCCATGGTCACGTGGACGCCCCCCTCCGTACCCACATCGAAGGGCCCTGGAGGCTGGCTCTCCAGCCGATAATGCGCGTCTCCGCCACTCCAGCGCACCTGTGGAGGATGCAAGTCGAAAGCGCTTTAGGCGGAGAGGCAGGAAGGATCCATGTCGGTCCTTATTCCCCAACTGCTTCCCAGGCAAGAAGCCTGGATCCTAAGAACGCGTGGTTTGACAACCTTGCTCTGGTCCAAGCCTGGACCTTGCCAAAGTGCCTAAGGGACCAAGTTATTTTCTTTCCTGCTTTCTGGGCCTGACGTCAAGGCATTGCTAGAAAAGGCTGGCGACATTTCTGGCTTGGGTGACAATCCCCACGGCAGTGAATGTTGGCGGCTGTTTCCCCTCCCCCCCCCCCTTCCCCGAGGAAGCCCTAGGCAAGCTGGGGATGTCAGAAAAGACTCACACTGCCAGGAGACAGCAGGTGATGGACGGCATGCTTGCTCCCCAGGGCCCGACTGCCCACTTTATAGTGGGACATGGAGGAAGGAGTGGGGGGGTGTCACGTTGAGTCCTGGACATGTCTCCCAAGGGTCTGTTGTGACTCAGGCCCGGCTGTGCGGGTTGCGGGGCTACTCCAGTGACTTCTCACCTGGGCAATGCGGTGTGGGTATGCAACTCTGAGATTCTCTGCCAGGTGAACAGGCTCTAGGGGTGCCCAGCTGTTCTCTACTATGGAGATCTCCACGGTCGCGATGGCCTGGTGGCCTGAAGGCTGGTCACCCATGTCCTTGACCTGCACCAGTAGCTGATAAGTCTCTTCAAGGGCCTGGTCTAGGCTGGTGCTTCCTAGAAGTGAAGGAAAGCAAGCTGAGCGTGGACCCAGGGAGCAGGGCCCAAAGCTTCCTCAGCTGGGGCCAGACAGAAAGCCAAGCACATTACAGGTGTTTAAAAGACTTTGAGGGGAGGGAACTGGAGAGATGGCTCAGTGGTTATGAGCATTGACTGCTCTTCCGGGGGACCCATGCTATATTCCCAGCACCCCATGGCAGCTGACAACTGTGGGTACTAAAGTTCCAAGGGACCTGATGCCCTCAATGCCCTCTTCTGACCTCTACCAGCACCAGGCATGCATATGACACACACACACACACACACACACACATTACAGGCAAAATACCCACACATATAATATATATCTATATGTCTATATGTCTATATATCTATATGCCCCCTCTCTATCTCTCTCTATAGATATATACACAATATTTTTAAAGACTCACTCCACAAAATAGCTAAAGAAAAAAAAGACTCAAAAAGAAAACAGGCAGTGGTGGTGTATGCCTTTGAACCCAGCCCTTGGGAGGCAGTGGCCTCTGTGAGTTTGAGGCCAGCCTGGTCTACAGAGCTAGCTCCAGGAAAGCCAGGGCTACACAAAGAAAACTTGTCTGGAAGAACAACAATAACAAGAAGACTCAAAAAGAAAAAGAAAAAAAAAGGAAAAAGAAAGAAAGAAAATACTAAGGGATGAAATAGAGGTCTATTTTTTTAAAGATATATTTTATTATTTATTTATGTGTATGTGTCTGCATAAGTACAAGTACCAGCAAAGGGCAGCAGAGGGCATCCCATTCCCAGGAACCGGAGTTGCGGATGGATTATGAAATGGCACCTGGGTGTTGAGAATCAAACTCAGAGCCCCTGGAAGAGCAGCCAGTGCTCTTAACCACAGCGCCGGCTCTCTCACCACCAATTGAACACCCAACTAGTGCTTGGCTGCAGTTTCCCCTCCGTAGTAAAAGGCTGATGGACTGGTGAGGTAGCTGAGTGCCCAGTGCCGGGAGGAAGGCAGGTAGGTGGGCGTTGGGTGGAGGGACTTGCTGATTGACTAGGTGGAGTGTCTGTAGGATAGGAGACTATACAGATGGGCCAGTGTTGGACACAGGGGCGAGGCAGGTCTCTGGAGGAGTGCAGGGGTGGCTGGTTGGGCTGAGGTCGGAGTTACTTTTTCTTCTATCCCTCCCTTGTACCTCTGATCAAGCTCCCAGAAGTAGATCTAACTTGATACCGTGCCCGGGGCAACCTAACCACAGCTCCTTCATCCATTCCCGACTGGTCCCATCTCTAAGTTTGCCATCCATAACCCAACCTTAGCCTCTGCCTAGAAAGCCCCTTTCTCTTTCATCTCAGCTCCAACCCTTATAGCTCAGAGGCTCCTTCTCCAACATCCCATGACCCTCCCTCCATCACACCGAGTTCGTGCTTACCCCCGGGACTAAGGGTCAGCGCCCCTAGTTGAGGGTCCAGCTGGAACATATCTGGTAGAGGCTGAGCCGGGGACTGGCTCAGAATGTGGAAGCGAAGGTCCGAGTTAGCAGTGCCTGGTGCGTCCCCATCAGAAGCCTCAAGCAAGAGGAAGGGGACACCTGGGGGTGGGGACACACTGTAAGGGACAGTAGGGACCGGGGGGTCTTCGGTATCTCCCTCTCTCTGCTCAGAGCTTCTTCTGTGCTCATTACTGTATCAGAGTTCTGGAGGCGAGCCTGATTTTTCATCCCAGTGCACACAAGAGCCAATCGAGACCCAAACCAGATGGAACCATTAATGGAGTTGGAGGGTACAGAGTGGGACAAACTTGGGGGACAGCTAGGATCCTGCAGATTTGTCACCGGCACCTTGTCTCTCTAGGGTCTGAGGTCTCATCAATGGTTACCTGTCTTCACCACACATCGTCACTCACCAGGCCTGGTGCCCTGGCTCAGCTGAGCTCTGTAGATGGCCTGAGAGAACTGGGGTACCTGGTCATTCTCATCTTTCACATTCACAGTCACAAGCTGTGGACCCCACAGGACACGCCCATCCTCAGACTCCAAGGTGACCTGGAAGGAAAGGGTAGTCGGCCCCTAGCTCTGTCTTGCTCGCTTACCCCTACGCCTCACTCTGTCATACCTGTAGTTGGTACTCTGCCTTTTCCTCCCAGTCCAGGGCCCTCGTTGTCATCAGAAAGCCCGAATCTGGATCCACAACAAAGGTGTTTTGAGCTCCTGGGCCTGAGTCTCCTGATAGGACAATCCGGCCTCCACCCTTCTCCGCGGGTAGTGGTAGCTGGTGGAAGAAAACGGGGTTAGACTCAGTGGTTTCTCAGGGGTTATATCAATATCCTGCATCTCATATATTTACCTCGTGATCTGTAACAGTGGCAAAATTACAGTTATGAAGGAGCAAAATCATTTTATGGCTGGGGGTCACCACAACGTGAGGAACTGTATTAAAGGGTTGCAGCATTAGGGACCACTGGGCTAGGGGATACCACCTTTAGCTACAGGTTCCATATTAAATACGGGGAAACTGAGTCTCAGAAGGAACCAGCACCTTCACGCAACCTCAAATCTGGCAAGTAACTCTTCAAAGGGGGAACCTTCCCCCCAGTTCCTGACACTCCCCCATGCTCCCTGACACCCTCCGTCTAAAACCGGAACCTCTCCAACAACGTTACTTCTGCTTTTTAAGGCAAGGTCTCATGCACAAGGTGGCCCAGGCTGGCGCCAAACGCTTCGTCCTCCCCAGTGCTAGGATTGCAGGCACCTGCTGCCACACCAGGCACCACCCATTTCTGTTCTGGAACGCAAAGCTCAGCTCTTCTCTGTAACTAAAGGCTTGTTAGCTGCTTACACTAACCCATGCGCTGTCTAGGAAGCAAGACTCAAAGGAGACCCAAAGCAGGAAAGAGAACTGGACCGAGAGGCAGGAGAAGCGTGATTTTGGGGGGTAATGGGAAGCCACCCCACACTCACCTTGAGTATGTAAAAAGGGAAATTTCCACGATAGTTTTCAGGGACTTCCGTATGCAGGCTTTCTGCAGGCTGGGCCTCAGGGGTGAGAGCCTGTGGGGGAAATTCTCATCTTGTTCCTCAGACCCTGGCAGGAAGAGGAGTTGCTGCTCCTTCCCCCTGATCTTGGTCCATCCGCGCCGCCCGCCCCCCCCCCCCCCCCGGTCTTAGGCTTCTTGCTTCCACAGCAGGCCCCATGGCTATGACTTTGAACTCACAACTCCCATTACTACTCTTGCGGCATTGTCATGAGTCTAGTGTGACTGGGGACAAGGGTGCTAACCCCCAGGTTTGAGATCTGAAGGGAGAGACAGGGCCCAGCGTACCTGAATAACAGAGAGGCAAAGTAGCCACAGCCAGGCAGAAATCATGGTCAAGGCAGGCCTGAGGGACATGGGAGTGAGAATTCAGCCAGAAGGGCAGGAAGAAGGGTTCGATCCTGTATATACAGCCAGAGGGACCTCACCATGGACTAGTCTCCTCTTCTCCTGCAATGGCCTGTGGTTCTCTGCTGCAAATGTTCAGCATCTCGGTCAGACCAAGTGAGGCTCGACCATCCTGCTTCTTCCATCTTGCTCTTACAAACAGCGCCATGGAAGTTTTCACTTCCAAACCCCTCTCTCCTTCCTACCAGACCCCCCAGCGCACCCCAATTAGCTCCCAGATTCGCAAAGTGGCAGTTTTTCAGCAGCCCACCCGTCACAGACATTAGAAGCTGGACACACAGCCGTCACTTCCTGCAGCTGTTCCGTGCTTCAGGTAAGGCCTGAATGGTGGGGCCGGACCAAGGTCACAGAGGACTTAAACACAGACGATTCCTTCAGCAGCAGAGGACTTGTGGCTCAGGCCTTGGGGGCTTATCCTGTTTCCCAGTGCCACCCTCCAGATACCAGACTGCCCCGAAGGCAGAAGGAACTCTCTCCTTGGTTTATGTTTTATAGACCTTGCAGGGAGTTAAGAATGTACAATGTTAACACACACACACACACACACACACACACACACACAACTGCAAGATGGATCCCTGAATATTCTTACCCAGATATCTGAAGGATAGGGCAGAGCCCCTACTCCTAATCTCAGCCCTGCCCACCCAAGAGCTCTCAGGCGCTCACCTACTGATGCCCAAAGCCTCTCCCGTGGTCCAGTTTCCAGGAGAAAGGGATCCTTCCTTCAGGGAGCTCTGGCAAATTGGGCTTAGGTGGGGCCAGGCAAGGTGGACACTCGAGCAGGTAGGCAGTCTGGCTCTGCTTGCTCAGGAGTGGAAAATGCCACTGCTCACAGCAGCGGGCCTGGCCCTGCCTAGTCCCCCCAAGTTACTTATTGACTTTGGAAAGCCAGGACTGCTCAGCGTCCGTGACTGCCAGCCCTAGGAGGTGGGCAGATCTTGGTCCGTCACTGCCCCCTTGACACAGCCCAATGAGCACTTGCTGGCCCTCTGGGCTTGGACATAACTTTTTTTTTGTGGCTTCAGACTTGACCCCCACTTCTCCTCCGTGCAGTGGCATCTGTCAACAAATCTCTCCAGATAGTGTTCCTTGTGCCTGGAATGCTCTACCCACCCTTCAACGGGATAGTAAGTACCTGCTTACACTTCTTTTATTTTTAAAGATTTATTTATTTTTTTACTTGTATGAGTACACTGCAGCTGTCTTCAGACACACCAGAAGAGGGCATCAGATCCCATTATAGATGGTTGTGAGCCACCATGTGGTTGCTGGGATTTGAACTCAGGACCTCTGGCAGAGCAGTCAGTGCTCTTAACCACTGAGCCATCTCTCCGGCCCCCACCTGTTTACGCTTTAGCCACAAGCAGGAATAACCCCTTCTTCAGGAAAGCCCTTGCACTCACAGGCTGGGTTAGGCCCCCGCATTCCAGACCATGAACTGCCTCTCCTGGAGCCCAGAAGGCACCAGCTTGTCTCCCATTTATTCACTTCAGGGTCCCTCTGGGTAGGATATGAACTTGTCCTGCCCCCAAGTGTTCTCAAGTGGCCCGTGGAGCTAAGGGAAGGACTGTGGGTGTAACCCAAAGGGCGGATGACCCCGAGTGTGTCTTAGGAGCTCTAGGACATTCATCAGTAAGGCCAGTGGATGGGAACAGAAGCCTAGAGGTCCCCCGAAACTCCCCTGGCCTCACACTGTCTCCTGAACACAGACAAGGGTGAGGCTCTGACCTGCCTCATGTCTCTAAGCAGAAAAGAGAAGACAGAGCCTGCTCCTGTGACTCTGAGGGAGTTACAGGGCTGTCCAGGGCCTCCCCCTCCCCCCACAAGGCCTGAAAAGCAGACCCAGCAGAAGGCTTGTTTGCTGGGGATCTCAGAGGAGGGTAAAGAGCATGAAGATCCTGGTCCTCCTCCTCTCACTTTCCTTCCATGTTTTGGGGTCTCCCCTGAGGACTTCTCGTGGTGTATCTGGTCAGCATTCCAGATGGAAGCGGGGCTAGGACAAACCGAGTGTCTGTTTTAGGATAACTGAGGCACAAAGTCTATGTTAGTGCTCTATGTGGGGCTGTTGAAGGAGGTCTCACATATACTGAGCGCCCACTAACCGGCACCCAGAACTTCTCTGAGCAGGTACCGTTGTTACCCCACTCACTCATTCTGGAAGGGGAGCTGTCCTCTTGTCCTGCCCTGGAGTTCAGAGAGGCTATGCTGTTTGCCCAAGGCCTGGGTTCCTGGGTTCCTCTTCAGGTTTGGGGACCTACCCAGGCAGAGCAAGCTTTCCACATGCCTCAGTGTGTGTGTGTGTGTGTGTGTGTGTGTGTGTGTGCGCGCACACACACACACACGCGTTGGGGAAGGATGTAGGGGAGTCTCAGAGGTTCCCTCTAACACACACACTGAGAAGCCATCTTTAAACATCTCTTTGATATTAAATGAGGTGCACCAGGGCTCTAACTCGGTCTCCAGGGCTCTGAAGAGTTTGCGGAATGAAGAAACAGGTGGGGCCTTGCCCCAGGCTACCTCCTGGCTTTGGAAACGAACAGACCTATATATGAGTCCCCACTTGGACACTTTCTACCCATCAGCAAGCAGCTATGCTGGCTTCTGAAACATGTTCAGGAACCTTCCTTATCCACGGAGAACACACTCTAAGACACCTCCCTCCCCCTGTGGAGGCCTGGACCAGGCAGGGATAATACTAAACCTGTGTAAGCTATTTTTTCCAACACATGCCTTTTCACTTAAACGAAGCACTTCCTAGCCTCTCTTTGCCATATATAAATCACCATTGTCACGAGCCTGTAAAGGTTGTCAGATGACTAGCACTGAGATACTACAGAGCTGAGCTGATGACCGAGATGTCTGCTAGGTGACTAACAGGCGGGTAGCATATACATCGGGGACACTCTTGACAGGGGGCTGATTCGTACGCTGGGTGAGACAACTGGGTGGCTCAGGATTTAATCACATCGCTCAGATCATCATCCAATTGAACAGTTATGAGTTCTTGATTCCTGGCATTTTCCTTTTCATACTTTGAGACTGAGATCAGCCAAGGGTAACTGAAACTACACACACACCAGGTAAACTCCTCTCCTGTCACCTTCTGTCACCTGTGCCAAGAAGGTTGAAGGGGCGCTGAGGAGACTACTCAGTAAAGAATAGGGACCCGAGTTCAGATTCGCAGCACCCATGGTAAAAGCCAGGTAAAGTTCTTGTGATTCCAGCACTGGGGGTTAGGAGCCATCTTTAAACATCTCTTTGATATTAAATGAGGTGCACCAGGGCTCTAACTCGGTCTCCAGGACTCTGAAGAGTTTGCGGAATGAAGAAACAGGTGGGGCCTTGCCCCAGGCTACCTCCTGGGTAGGAGGAACCATGGGGGAGGATGGCTAGCCAGTCCATCCACTTGCTAAGCTACAGGTTCATGAGAGGCCCTGTTTGAAAGAATAAGGTGGAAAGCGATTGGGGAAGACCCCCGGCATCTACCTTTACGAATACACACCAGTCTGTGCACATGCAAACACGGCCATAGCACGCATAGAGAAACAGACACACAGGAAGGAAGGAGGGAGAGAGAAAGAGACTCAACGGAGAGCCGGCCTGGTGGGAAGGCCTATAATCTCAGCTGCTCAGGAGGCCAAGACATGAGAACCGCAAGTTCTAGGCTAGCCTGGGCAGTTTAGAGAGAACCCTATCTTAAAAACAAATTGGCCGAGGATGTAGCTAAGTGTTAGTGGACTTGTCTACAATGGGTGAGGCTCGAGGTTCAGTTTTTGTTTGTTTGTTTGTTTGTTTTTTTGTTTTGGTTTTTGGATTTGGTTATTTCGAGACAGGGTTTCTCTGTATAGCCCTGGCTGTCCTGGAACTCACTTTGTAGACCAGGCTGGCCTCCAACTCAGAAATCCACCTGCCTCTGCCTCCCAAGTGCTGGGATTACAGGCGTTCCCCCAGCCCTGTCCAGCTATATACTCAGTTTCTAAGAGGGCCTGGATGGGTAGGGGTGGGGGGCAGCAGTGGCTCACAGGGATACATTTGTACACAGATGTGAACTATCCATTCCGGACAGGGAGAGCCCTAGAGAGCTGTCCTTTGCCAAAGACAAACTAATCGCTGTGTTAGCATAGGTCCTCACAGAGGCTGTAGCGTAGTATCAGCCAGGAAGTGGAGAAGCCACCAGTGGCCGAGCGTGCCTCCCTCAGCACCCACTCCTAAACGCCAGCCGCCTCGTGTCCGGAGTCTTCCCCTCCGCGCCCCTGCGTTGGCTGATTTCCTCCTGTTAGGAAGGGTGGGGCAGAAATCCGTGCTGCAGAACTTGAGCCCACAATCTTGTCAGGCTGTGAGACCCAAAGCAAAATGTGCTTCCTTGGGCGGCCTCAGTTTCCCTTTATGTGTGGAGAGGCAGTAGAATCTTCAGTGAGCCAGAGAATGCCAGGCCCCAGTGCCTAGGCAACGACCCGGGGATGTATTTTGTCTCCTGCCTATCATATGCTTCTAGTCTGTTCTGTCCATTGCCCTGGCTACGTCCAGGGCAACCACTCGAGCCGTAGAGACCACACATAAGGTCACGTGGGCAGGAGGACCTTATCTCTCAATTTCAGAGTCCTTATTTTTTTCCCCCTATTCTCGAAGTCACCATGAAAGAAACATACTCAACAGTCCTAGCTTGTCAGGAAATAGTCTTTATTACAAAAATCTGCATGTAAACAAACAACAACCATATCCAGCAGCCTCCCTCCAGGGCACAGACACCCACACGGAGAAAGGCAGAGTCCCGTCCACAAGCTGGGTTCAGGCCGCTCGGTATGCACGTGGGCCTGCACATGCATCTCCAGGGGCGCAGGCCTCACGGGCCGTTTGGAGTTGCCTCCCTGGTCAGCTCTGTCTGTCCATGACCATGAGACAGGGTGTGTGCTGCATAGTTGACAGTTCTGAGAAACACAGAGGGTGGGCCAACTCGGAGACATCTAGAGCAGTTGGCTGGGCCAGCCCCTCCGCCCGTCTACTGGCCCACTAAGCGAGCGCGCGGGCCGTTGGGCCTTAGAGAACAGAGAGATCGTGGCAGGACTTGGATTTGGCGCGGAAGGCCATCTTGCGGCTGTTGCGAGCCACTATGCGGCCCAGAAAGCGTTTGGCCTTCTTGCCAAGGCTCTCCCGTCGCCGAGTGCCAGCTTGCCGCCGGGCGTTATCCTCTTTGCTGTCCCTGCGCAGGCGTATCTGGCGCACAACACCCTCAAACAGTGCCTGGACGTTGTGATGCAGCGCTGCTGATGTCTCG
Source organism: Apodemus agrarius (assembly GCA_964023405.1). NCBI lineage: Eukaryota > Metazoa > Chordata > Mammalia > Rodentia > Muridae > Apodemus > Apodemus agrarius. The sequence goes on along the minus strand of OZ030024.1, from coordinate 25,161,016 downwards.
ATGAACTTGCAGTCGAAGACCACTGCGCAGGCCCGGCCCTCTGTGTGGTGGGGACAGACACGCGTCAGTAAGTAATGGGAGAACGCAAACCCTGGCCGTATCCAGCAGCTACAACTCAAGGATAACAGGAGAAGGAACCGTGGGTCCTTCCTAGAGACACGGAGACCCCACTTTCTGTACCGAGAACCCCAAACCTTGCTGGGGGTCACTTGATAGGAAGAATATGCCTCCAAAATTTATGGGGGCCCACAGAAAGGTATTCATTTATTTAAAGCCCAGCATTTAAAAGGTGGTCTGCGATAGTGGACCAAGGCGAACGAAACCTGCTTGACAGCTGTGTATTTTATGACTTGCTTCTATAACTAACAGCTCAATGGACTGGGATGGGAGCAAGATCACCGAGTTTGAAGTACTCGGCTGCAGAGGAGGATGCTAAGCCCGATGAGGTAGGACCAGGCTCACTCTGAGGCTGGTAGGGCCTTTCCCTTTGTTTAGCCTTTGGGAGCCTGATGGACCAGCGACACCTCCCCCACCCCTCCAACCCCAGGTTTTCTTCCTGAACATTTTTAGCCACTGATGATCCCCAGGGACTCTGAGCTGAGCCAAGACGAACTGGCCCGCAGCCCAGCCAGGATCTCCCTCCCCTTCCTGACCCAATGCCTGCTTACCGTCCACAGAGACCTCACGAGAGCGCACCAGGTCACTCTTGTTGCCCACGAGGATGATGGGCACGTTGTCTGTCTGCCGGGCCCGCCGCAGCTGGACCCGGAGCTCTGAGGCTTTCTCGAAGCTGCCCTTGTCCGTTATGGAGTACACGATGACGTATGCATCCCCCATGGCCATGCAGTGGCCAGGCAGCCAGCAGCCCCCATCCTGGAGGAGACACAGACACACACACAACCCTGTCATTCCCAGCAAGAGCCTTCTCCGGCTTGGTTCCCCTCGTTCCCTGTGACCCGGCCTGCATCCTACCTGGTCCCAAATGTCATAGACCATTAGCGATGCCTCCTCTCCATCCACAGTGATAGAACGGTCATATGTGTGCCCTAGGAAGAAAGCCAAGAGCCAAGTTATCAGTTGGCTGTCAGAGTTCCCCGGGTCCACCTTCTCCTGACCACGCCTCCTGCTACTTCTCAGAGTCCTCTGATAATTCTCCTCCACTAACAGATGGTTGCTATGCTCAAACAACACAACAAGCCTGGGGGCCAGGGCCTGGAGGGCATGACCTCCATCTCTATGTCCCCAAACCAGTAAAGTACTGGGTGTCTAGGGTGTCTAGACCCTGATGCCTGGGTGGGTGTGATCATGTTGGCTGGAGTTAGCTTAGTGACTGTCACAAACCCCTGGAGACTTTGGCCACCTAACTTTCCTCTCCTAGAAACTTCCTCAGATTTTGTTTCTGCCAATGTGCTGCTTGCAAGCCACAGAGAAATCATATCTAGTACTCTACTCTTCTATTCTGGACACTTCTTCCCTATCAAGGACTGGCATATGGGTAGGGGAGAGGTTGGGGGGGGCGGGGCGGGGGACTGGTAAGTAGGGAATAAGTAAGTAGCTCGTCCCTCGGACGCAGAAATAACACGATTTCGAAAACGCCTTGAAATTTCATAGTATTTGCCACTTTTAAGTCCATCTCCACGGCCTCCCAAGTATCTTGTATCTAAACAGGCCAGTTCTCTCACCTGCTGCTTCTGCTTCAGGTCCGTCTTCTATACCACCAAAGATGCGCGCCAAGGCGCTCTTGCCCACACCAGGCGCCCCGAGCAGCAGCACCTTGTAGACGCTCTCCTCTGAGCCGCTGCCTCCAGAACTGAGCGAGTCCGAGGAGCCTTCGGGCCAATCCAGCCTCTGTCCCTGTGTCCGAGTTCCAGCGGCAGTCGCTGCCAGGGAGCCCGGTGCTAGCGCCGCCTGAAGGTCTCGCTCGTCCACTGGCATGCTCCTGCGGTGCAGCGGGGGTGCCGGGCCCCATGGGGTGCTGCCTCGACGGCGGTCGCGCTCCCGGCCGGCGCCACGGCTCCCGCCTGCTCCGCTGCCCCCATTCAGAGTCATTGTGTCCCACGCCGTCCGTCCGGGGAACGAAGAGTTGGATGGCAGCTCTATCCCGGGAGCAGGCAGGATTCTGGAGTCAAGAAAGATGCTCAGGATGAAAGACCTGCTAGAATCTACTGCCAGCCAAGAGGTCCCTCTACATCTTAACGAGTAACCCAGATGGACCTGGGTCCCCATTCATCCCCTAGCCCAGATGGTGTTGTCCACCCCGCTTCGTCAGGACACTCACCAACGCTCACACAGATGCTATCAGGACTTGATCAGTGCTGCGGCACTGGGGGGATCAGACAGAATCCACTCGCAGACCCTTGTTCAGGCTCGGACCCTTGTCGCCTTAACGACTGCAGCCTTTTTCTCCTCTGCTGCCTTCTCAGCCCCTCAGTCGGCGCTGGGTCGCTGTTCTAGGGCCTCCTATTTAAACCTCCACCAGCCAGGCTTCCGCCCTTACCCCTACCCCCGCCCCCGCCCCCGCTCCCGCCCCCGCCCCCGCTCCCGCCCCTGTCCTCCCTGGCTGCCGCAGAGGCTGACGCATCCACTCGCCCCCGGGAATCCCCCACCTCCCTTCCAGGACCTCAAACCCGCCAGGGGCGGGGCAGGTAGCTGGGAAGAGGCTAGCTAGCGCGTGAGGGATGTGTGTGTGTGTGTGTGTGTGTGTGTGTGTGTGTGTGTGTGTGTGGGGTGGGGGTTTGGGAGGGGATTGAAAGGGGGGGGGAATGGGGAGTGTGAGTTGAGGAGGGTGCACTCGGTGGTGTGGTGTGTATGCTTGATGCAGAAGCTGCCAGTAGTGGGTAACTAGACCAGTGGAGTACAACTCCATCTGGAGAAAAATTAGGTCTGTCTCTTTAAAGATGAATTTTCCCTTCTTCTGCCCAGTCCTGGCCTATTACCCAAGTCAGTAGACAGTATTCTGGCCTGGACACACTCTATGGAGCCATTCTCCCAGGCCTGGACCTAACCAGGATTTCAAGGGTCCCACGCTGGCATTTCTAGCTTCAACACCAAGTCCTTCCTATTCCTGTCCTTGTTCTGCGACTTAAAGAGTCTCCCGAGGAGACTGCCCTTCAGGCTGAAGATTGGCATCATCCGTGAATTCTTGGGGTCCCTTAGGATGTTCAGGGGGTGCAGTGGCATCTTCTGGGTGCTTCTAGGAGCCTACTAGGTGCTTGTCTCCTGGAGAGAAACTACAGGGCCAGAAAAAGGAAAACACAAACTCAGGTCCCCACCCTAACTCTAAACACGCCAAGCAGCTGCCAGTAACTGCTAAAAATATCTAAGCCTGGCCCTAACCATTTTACTTCTGGGCATGAGGTTGCCCAGAGTCGGGACGATCCAGGCTGACAGTGGGGGACTCTAGAAAGAGCCAACCAGCCAACCACTTTATAGTCCTCACGTTCTTCCTGCTCCTGAGCCCCATGCTGGGCCTTTTGCTGATAAATATCCCATTTAGGAGGGGCCTAAATGCACGGTATGGGGCGAGGGGTAGCTTTCAGGAACTGGTCTCAGGGCCTCTGCTCTGTGTAAGACTCACTTCTGATCCATCTCCGTGTGCCAGGCCCTTTTATCAATGGCAAAAATAGACACAGTACCACCACTGCCTCGGAGCTCCCCTTTCTCAGACACTGGGTGAAAACAGGGATAGTCTTAGAGGCAAAGAGAGGTAATGGGGCGGACTGGGTGTCTAGTCCCCAGTCTGCCTCTCGAGATCCCAGTCTTGAACTGGATATCAAGACCTATTCCTTCCTTGCTCTCTAGGGTGAACACTGTGTGTGTGTGTGTGTGTGTGTGTGTGTGTGTGTGTGTCTATGCCTGTTGTGTACTGGCTGTGACGTACTTTGGGACAGGGACTTGCTCTTAGACGTTTGCAATGACTGTGAAGGGGCGGAAGGGCACCCATTTTGGGCTCAGGTGACATCATACGTAGATGGACCTCAGTGGGCTGTTGCAGGTTGCCATGGAGACTCGAGCCAGACTTTCTGGTACTGCATTAGTCTCCTTGGCAACACCTAAAAAGGCCTTGAATTGAGGAAACTGACTAAGGGATAAGGTTAACGGGTTTATGGTGCAGGGTTCTCTTGTTCTTAGGCCCTCAAAGGAAGCAAAAGCAGAGCCAAGATGCCTGCCTCTGTGTCCTTTCCACGAAGGAGGGATCATGGAGGCCTGGGAAGTCCCTGCTGGCTTTTGTTTCTTGGATAAGGCTCAGTGGGCAGAGGGAGTCAGGGGCTTCTGCCTTTCGTGACCAGTCAGAAACTTCTAGAGTCGGTACACCGCTTCCCAACAGGAACCCCGAATGGGCTGTTTATGACACATACACCCCCACGGTCACACATACAGTGTGGCTGGAGAGAACCTTGAGATGTCCAGGAGCGTGTCTGGCAGAATCCGGGTAGAGGATAGCTGTAGGCCTTCCCAGAAGGGGCCAGACAGGGAAGCAGGGCTGACTTTCCCCTCTGGTAATTTGAGCTTTTGACTTCCACAGTGTATCTTCTTTGCCAAGGCAACGACATCTACACAGAGCCACTCAGACCCCAGGCATTCCTTGGCGATGCCAACAGGCCAGAGATGATCATCACAAGCCTAGGTAGGGCCAGGAGCCTCATGATCCAACATCAGGACACGACCTTAGAATCATTTCCTGTACACTTCTGGGCCTCTCAGCTCTCAGCTGCCCAGAAGGAACAAACAGGTTGGAGCCACCTCCGTACCTTGTTAGTTCCACCTTTGTGGTTTTGTTCTAGTCCAGCCTCAGTTTCCTTCTCTGTAAGCCAAGGATAATATCTCCCTAGTTCTTTACTTTTCTTGTCTTTTCTTTTGTATTTATTTATTTATTTATTTATTTATTTATTCATTCATTCATTCATTCATTCATTCATTTTACATGCCGATCACAGCCCCCTCCTACTCCCCCACCTCCTCTCTCCCCACTTTCCCCCCTTCTCCACTGAGTACCCCCTGGGTACCAACCCACTCTGGCCCATCAAGTCACTGCAGGACTAGGTCCCTCCTCTTCCACTGAGGCCAGACAAGGCAGCTCAGTTAGGGGAACAGGAGCCACAGGCAGGCAACAGAGCTGGGGACATGCTCGCACTGCAGTTGTTGGGGGACCCACATGAAGACCAAGCCATACATCTGTTACATATGTGCGGGGGGGGGTGTAGGGGGGGTGGGGGGGTAGGGAGGGTTGGGGGGTGGGGGGGTAGGTCCAGTCCATGTATGATCTTTTTTTTGTTTTGTTGTTGTTTTTGTTTGTTTTTGAGACAGGGTTTCTCTATATAGCCCTGGCTGTCCTGGAACTCACTCTGTAGACCAGGCTGGCCTCGAACTCAGAAATCTGCCTGCCTCTGCCTCCCAAGTGCTGGGATCAAAGGCGTGCACCACCACCGCCCAGTCCATGTACGATCTCTGGTTGCTGGTTCAGTCCCTGGGAGCCCCCAGTGTTCCAGGTTAGTTGACTCTGTTGGTCTTCCTGTGGAGTCCCTCTCCCCTTGGGGGTCTCCCAATCCTCCCTGTCTCCCTAGTCCTGAGACACAAATAACATGAAACTCGGAGATGAGGCCATTGGCTTAAGCGTGGTACGTATTGCTATCTTAGCAGGCACATGTATATTCTCGTCTTCCTCGGATGGATGGAGCAGGCTGAGTGAATCCGTGGACTCTCTCTTGCTTCTGCTTCAATATCAGGATGATGTTCTGTCACAAGGAAGGTCTGAGAACCCAGGAACAATGAAGATAGCTCTATTATCTAATCCCACCTCTTCTCTGTGGGACCCTCCCCACTCCCTCGGGTGACTAAATGTTGAAAAGAGAATCTGGCATGCCTGAGGGTTAATCTCCATTGCCAATTCGACTGTGTTTAGAATCATCATAGAAACTTCTGGCTGTGTCTGCAGGTGGAAAGGTTTCACTGAAAAAGAAGATCCCCGCCCCCCCTCTCCCCCCATCTTGAATGCAGGTAGAATCACTCATGGACTCCGGTCTAAGATGATAAAAAGGAGAAAGTGAATGGAGAACCGGCATCCGCTCCCCTCTGCTTCCCAATGGTGGGTGCAATCTGATCAGCTGTCTCACCTGCCCGAGGCCACGCCTTTCTAACCATGATGTATAGCCTCAAACTACGCCAGAACAAACCCTTTCCCACAGTTGCTTCTTCTCATGTATTTTGTAAAAGCAACAAGAGAAGTAACCAATACAGCTGGCTTCAGCATCCCCCAGCCCTCCTCACACCACAGCCCTCTTCCTGCAGGGCCTCTGCTGTGCTGTGACTCAGTTCATTCATTTCACTGGGCCGTACTAAGCACCCGTGCGCCAGCCCATGCTTTTGTCAAGGGCAGGGATGATGGGGGAAGATAAATGCAGCTGAGTATGCTCATGTGAGTCACCCAGTCTCCGAGGCGATCTCATTTACCTGGGATTTGTTATTCCCATTGTGTAGATATAGCAACCGAGGCTTGAGGGGATCACAGCCCAGAAATAGCAGAGCTGGATGTGTGAGGTGGAAGGTCTCAGGGATCTTCATCCTCCCCCCACACTACTCTGCCTTTCCAGCACAGCTGTGGTTCCAGAAAGTTCTTTGGGTGCCGGTCCAGTATTCACAGATGGTGTCCTGCAGACAGCCGGTGGCCAGGCACCAATGAGTCAAGAATGCCAAAGGGACTGCAGAGCCAGCAGCTTGATGTCCCTCATCCCGGTGGCCCAGTTACCAGGAAGACCAGCAGAGTGACTCAAAAGCACCTGCCTATCCTGAACATGGCTGAATACAGTTACCAGGGCCACCTCAGACAGATGGGGCTGCCGAGCTGAGGTTCACATACGGGGAGGCCTACAGTTTGGGAAGGATCTTTGGGCCTGACCACCCTGGTGGGTCATCCCATCTCTGAAACAGTGAGCTCTTTCACTTGTGCACATGGAGGACCAAGTGGCTGGAAGATCATTTGAGACAGACCAAGGGCAAGTTTACCTGTGCATAGGGCGGTCCCAAAGAGACTGCCATGACTACTCATTTCACAGAGTGACGCGGGCCAATGGCTTCATTTCCTTGGTCTTGTGTAGTCACAAGAGGTTCCTCCTCTTCTTAGTCACCAGACTAATCTATTTCTCTTAAGAATGAACTGAGACTAGGATCTGGGGTCTGGGACCAGCTTAGGTCTCTGGAATAGGCCCAGGCCTTTCTATGGAGGAACAGGCCCAGGCCTTTCTATGGAGGGATAGGCCCAGGCCTTTCTATGGAGGGATAGATCCAGGCCTTTCTATGGAGGACAGGCCTAGGCCTTTCTATGGAGGGACAGGCCTAGGCCTTTCTATGGAGGGACAGGCCTAGGCCTTTCTATGGAGGGACAGGCCTAGGCCTTTCTATGGAGGGATAGGCCTAGGCCTTTCTATGGAGGGATAGGTCCAGGCCTTTCTATGGAGGGACAGGCCTAAGTCTTTCTATGGAGGGATAGGCCTAGGCCTTTCTATGGAGGGATAGGCCTAGGCCTTTCTATGGAGGGATAGGCCTAGGCCTTTCTATGGAGGCAACAGCAATCCTTGCCAAGGGAGAAGTATTTTTCTCTGTAGCTGGAAGTCTTTGGGATCTTCTCCTAGATCACTTCTCACCTGCAAAGGGTAGATAAGGAAGAAAAGCCACCACCACTCGGGAGGAGCAAGGTGATTTGCTGAGCTGGACCTGGTGGAACGGGTGTACAATCCCCGTACTCAAAGACAGGCTGAGGCAGACTGGGCTATAGTGTGAGTTCAAAGCCAGCCTGGGCTACACAGATAGTTGTTACAGGACATTTGAACTTGTTTCTAGTTAGGGTATGTGTGGCTCAGCCCATAGCACACAGCTTTAATCCCGCTGGTTGGAATACAGACACATCTTTAATACTCACCTTTAATCCCAAACTGAAGGTAAAGTTAGTTTGTAGAGGGAAGCACCTGTGTTTGAAAGTCATATCTAATTGAGTGGCAGAAAAAGTGACGAATCAGAGAAAGACTTGGCAGACTAGGATCTGCCCATCTCTTATGAGGAGAAAACAGGGAAGCTACTTAAGGAAGTAGTTTTACCGGGAGAGTTTTACAGAGACAGACCGAAAAGAGAACAAGTTAGACAGAGGTAAAGGCAGAACGCGCCAGAGAATGAGGAGGAGCCAAAAGATTACAACATAATGCCAAAGTTAGTGAGGCCGAGCAGAGCAACAGTCAGAGGGCTGAGAGAAAAGCCAGATTCAATCAGTCAGCTGGGAGAGGAGTTTGATCCAGAACAGTTGAACCAGCCAGCCAGCCAGAGCTCAGGAAAAAAAAAAAAAAAAAAAAAAAAAAAACCAAGAAAGGGTGAGCTTATTCAGCCGCAAGTCTCAGCTGCTGAAAACATTCTAGGCCTGGATAAGGATGTGTGGAGGCTGGAAGAGCCCGGGACGGGGCTTAGGTTAGCAGATAGAGGCAGAGTGCCTCTGAGAGGACCACCGAATCAGGGGAATAAAAGCTACTTTTACAAACAGTGAGATCCTGACTCAGTAAGCCAAAACAAACACTTGAACAAGCAATTTGACACATCTTAAAGGGCTCAGGCTACCTGACGAGGATCAGTTAGGTCTGGGCTCCAACAGGGATGGGCATTCCCATCAGAGAAAGAGACTGAAGCAGGAAATCCCCCAAAAGAGCTTCCAACCGGCTAAGATCTAAGTCTCTCTGGATGACAAAGTGCATTCTGGGCAGAGGGCCAACAGGAGGCAGAGGCCCCAGACACAACAGCACCATCTTACAGAGCAGAGCTGCTCTTACCCAGCGCCTGGGGTGACAGTCGCCCCAAAGGCTGATGGTGAGGGTACCCCAGGATCCTCTCAGGAGACAAAAGGAGTGCCTTTGTCTTGATGTGGGGACTAGACTGAGCATCATGATCATTAGGCAAACAGGTACCAAACCTATAGGTTTAAGTCACAGCAGACACACCTTTCTCTGGGCAAACTAACCCCTCAAACCTGAGCTCATTTGAGCCTTTAGACTAACTTCCAGCCGACAAAGAAACACCTCAGATGGTGGGACTTCGGCAATAGCTTGCCTGGATTTTTTTTTTTTTTTTTTAGAGGTGGTTGGGGTCAGTATTAAGATGTACAAAGGTGGGGGCTACAGCCTAGATCTAAAGCATTTCCTAAGGTCCTAGTGTCCAAGGCTTCTTCTTCCAAGTGGAGCTACGGGGAGGTTGAACCTAACGGGAGGGCTTCCAGAGCACACGCTTGAAGCACAGACTGCAGCCCTGGCACCTTCATCCCTTTCCTCTGCCAAGTACTCTGTAGCAATGTGCTGCCTTGCCACAGGCCCAAAAGCAACAGCACCAACTACAAGTGGGCTGTCTCCTTCAAAGCAGTGAGCCGAAGTATATTTTCAAAAGGATTTAGTTTTTTGTTTTATGAATTTTGCTGGCATATGTGTCTGCAGAGGCCATGAGAGAGCACTGGATCCCCTCGAACTGGAGTTATGGATGGGTGTGAGCTACCGTTGTGGGTGTCAGTAATCAAACCCAGGGTTCTGGGCAAGAGGAATAAGTGCTTTCAATTGCTGAGTCATTAGTAAAACAAACCAAAACCCAACTTTTAAATTTCCATGTATGTGTATGTATATGCCACAGTGTGTGTTGAGTGCCCACAGAGGCAGGAAGAGAGGGTTGGGTCCTCTGGAGCTGGAGTTACAGCGGTTCTGAGCTGTCTGATATGGGTGCTGGGACCCAAACTTAGGCAGGTCTGTAAGAGCAATACATGTTCTTAGATGCTGGCCATGTCCAGCCCCCAAACTTGCTTTCTTTGTAAATTATTTCATGTATGTAGTTATGGAAAACAGGCTATCAGTGGGAGGGGAAAAGAAAGTCTTAGAAGCGAAAGAGAGCCAAACACAATACACAAACGCTGGGGAAAATCTAACTGTTGTTTCTGGAAGACCTGTACACGGCTAGATAGTTGTACAGGCTGGTTTTGTGTGTCAACTTGACACAGGCTGGAGTTATCATAGGAAAAGGAGCTTCAGTTGGGGAAGTGCCTCCATGAGTTCCAGCTGTGGGGCATTTTCTCAATTAGTGATCAAGAGGGGGAGGGCCCCTTGTGGGTGGTGCCATCTCTGGGCTGGTATTCTTGAGTTCTATAAGAGAGCAGGTTGAGCAAGCCAGAGGAAGCAAGCCAGTAAGGAACATCCCTCCATGGCCTCTGCATCAGCTCCTGCTTCCTGACCTGCTTGAGTTCCAATCCTGATTTCCTTTGGTGATGAACAGCTGTGTGGAAGTGTAAGCTGAATAAACCCTTTCCTCCCCAACTTGTTTCTTGGTTATAATGTTTGTGCAGGAATAGAAACCCTGACTAAGACAACAGTGGATGTTAGTTTTGTCAGAGTCCAAAAGCCCAGGTTGACCTTAAATTCACTATGTAGCTAGGATGGCTTTCAACTTCTGATCCCTCTGCCTCTACCTCCCAAGAGCTGGAATTACAGGCATGCACTGCCGTTCTCAGATCAGAATGCCTCATGTGTTGGTCAGATAAACACCATGGTTATGTAGCTGTGGTTTGAACGAGAATCGCCCCAACTGGCTCACATATTTGAATGCTTGTTTTCCAGCTGGTGGGACCAGGAAGAATTAGGAGGTATGGCCTTGATGGAGGAGGTGTGTCCCTGGGGGTGGGATCTGAGGTTTCAAAAGACACTATTCCTAGTCCCTAACTCTCTCTGCCTCCAGTTTGTGAACTTTCAGATGTTCTTGCTAACACGTCATTGCTCTGCCATCATGGACACAGCCCTCTGAAACAGTAAGCCTTAAACATTTTCTTTTATAAATTGCCTTTGTAGTGGTGTCTTACCATAGCAACAGCAAAGAAACTAAGACAACAGACTTATATCAATTTAGGACATGGTTCTTTAAAGTGAAGGGTCACATTTCTACAGATCCCTCTAGAAGCAATTGTTTTTACTCTGTATAGCCCTGACTGTCCTGGAACTCACTCTGTAGACCAGGCTGGCCTCGAACTCAGAAATCCACCTGCCCCTGCCTCCCAAATGCTGGGAGTAAATGGTGAGTAAATACACATAAATAAGGCCAGTGTCACAACAGGTCAACTGAATCTACTGAGTTCAATTCATTGGTGGCTGGCTATCCAGGTATATGTACATATTTCTTCAAATTTTTAACATTTGCAACTTTTGGTAACTAAAACATTGGAAGGGCTAAAAACCACCACCACCACCACCACCACCACCACCACCACCACCACCATCATCATCATCATCATTATTAGAGACAGGCTGTGTTTGCTTTGGCTGTGCTGCAACTCTCTATGTAGTCCAGTCATCATCATCATCATCATCATCATCATTAGAGACAGGCTGTGTTTGCTTTGGCTGTGCTGCAACTCTCTATGTAGTCCAGGCTGTTGTCAAAATCATAGATGTGCCTGCCTCTGTCTCCTGTGTGCTGGGATTAAAAGCGTGTACCACCACGCCCAGCTTGCCGATTTAGTTCATGTGTATGAGTATTTGCTCTATGTACGTGTATTGTGTGTGTTCCTGGTGCCTATGGAGGACAGCAGAGGATGTTAGACCCCCTGGAACTGAAGTGACAGATGGCTGTAAGCCTCCATACGGGTGCTGGGAACCTACTCCAGGTCTTTAAGAGCAGCCAGTGCTTTTAACTGTTGAGCCATCTTTCCAGTCCCACTGGGAGGAATCGTAAGCGATGAGGGCACCTCACGGACCCAGCCTTCATAGGTACCAACTACCTACTCTACAACCGAAAATGAGTCCACTCTGAGAGATATGCTGGGAAATGAATATAAATTAAGGGTTTATTACAAAATAAAAAGTGTTAAGTTTCTCCTTGTCAGTGATTCAAGAAAACAAAGCCGTGAGCCCTTCGTTGGAGGAGTGGAGGCCAGGGCACCCGTGTGCAGGCTGGTGGTGTAAAGCCAGGCTCAGGAGCGGGCGGACAGACACTGATTGACAACCTCTAGCAAGTGCGTGTTCTCCAGGGCGGCTGCAACTCGCTCCTTATCTGCAAGCTGCTTGTTTACTAGGTCGGAAAAGGAGGGTGGGAAAACAGGGTTAAAACAACCTGGGCCAGGCTGCTAGCCTAAGTGTACATTATATTTCCACCAATAAAGCTCTCTGTCTCAGGACTCCAAGCCTTGATCAGGCTATATTCATCACCCGTGCCCATAACTAGCTACTTCATCAGAATACCCTTCACGGCCAGGGACTGCTCATGTCTGCCTCCAGTATTTCCTGAAGCCCGACACAAGGTCCCCGTGCACCTCAAGACTATGGGAGGGAGGGTCACAGGAAACAGGAGACTTAAGCGAGGCCAGCTTTGTTCTCGGCTACAGTCTGGCCATTTCATTCATTTAGTCCCCTGGTCCTAACCTTGCCCCATAAACGACTGTGGCAAAGGGGAAGCCTCACACAGTTTGGGGCCCACCAGTCCACACTAACCTGCATGCTCCGAGGCGTGGGTCCCCGGTGTAATGTGCACGTCCATCTGCAGGAAAGACAACGTGGGCCTGAGCACCCACCCACCCGTCCTTTTCTTTTGGACACCACCTCCCCACCATCCTTCCTCCCAGTTCTCATGATTCTGGCTCTTCCATCCCGAGCCCGCCAGCAGTCAATCCACTTCTACCCCAGGACCTAGTCAGGACTATTGATTTAAAGGTCTTCCGGTGCCTCGACCAAGACCACTCACCGCTCCCTGCTGCTCTTTCTGCCACACTAATTTCTGGAGTAGTTCCAATATTCTTGTCACATCAACTTGGGAGTTTCCTCGAGGTTCAGATCCTTCCGGTGTCCACCCTGATGTCCCCTCTCCCCAGTAGTTGTTTCACCCTCAGGGCTCGACTCCAACTGACCTTGAACCGCTGGGGAAGGGACCGCAGCAGCTTGACTTTGATAGAAAGGCCAATAAGCGTGGCCATGCTGCAGTGTGGGATGGTGGGTGTGAAGGCCACTGCGACGGTGCTCTCCGGGTCGCTAACCTGGGTTGATAAGGGAGATCAGATCGCAAGGACCACACGGTGGCCCCCTAGCCCAAAGGCACTCTCTTTAGTTTACTGATCTGGGCAAGTCACCCAACTTTTATGGGCTCCATAAACATTAACAATCACGAATTGGAAAAACCACCACACCTCCCACAGATTCTCTTAGGTGCTTGTGAACGGGTAACACTAGCCTCTGATGTAGAAGGGTATCTTTTTGACTTCTTGAGCAAACTACTCACCTGGATCCGAACTTGCTCGACTACGTTCAATTCCTCCAGTGTCAGTGGATGCTCCGGGTCATTAATGGAGCGAATAAGATGTGCCAAGTGAAGGGAAAGGGACTCTTAAGTTTTGGCCCACTCAAAATCTCCGCAGGCACGCCTACCCGGGACACCCCTCCACCAGCGCGTTGCACAGCACTTCTTGCCGATACCCCAAGCCCCCACCGTCCCGCCAGCGCCCAGCAGCGACGGATATCGAAGATCTCCCGGGCGTCGATGCTGTCGGGCACTTCCTCATCTTCCTCGCCTGCCGTCACTGGCCGCTCCCCGGAACGCTCATAGATGAGGGGGTTCGCGTTCTCTAGGAGCCCGCCGCCGCCACCGCCGCCGCCCACCATCCCGGAACCGCGGTTCCCACAACCCCCTGGTGGCGTGTACTTCCGCTCCTACGGCGCACTTCCTGGGAACGAGGAGAGGGCGTGGTGTGGCTACGGGGTCACGCAAGGGACACGCCACACTCCCGGGATTCAGCGCGGAGTTTGCTGGAAGCGGGTTATTTGTCGTACGGTCTACTCCGAAGGCGGGAAGATGCTGAGAGCTCTCGCCTGGGCATCCGAAGGCTCTCCCGCGGTTCTTAGCCGTGTGATCGTTTTTTTGGGAGCTGGAACGCAGGAAGCCAACACCGTTTGTTAAGGGCGCTAAAGGCCCCTTGAGATTGAACCCATACGACCTCTTTCAGGAGGCTAGGCTGAAAGGGCATTCGGACTCTCAAGCTCGCTGTCACGCTATCGTGGAACCGTAAATCGAATGACACGCTGGTTTCCCGTAGTAGGGATCGGCAGCACTAGTTCCTTTCTTGCTAAGTAGATAAACGGTCCAAAACTCTACTGAAGAAGAAGGAAGGCCTACAGAGCATGGATGTCATGAAAAAGCGTCATATTCAGGAGTCTGGGAGGACCGATGTTGCCTCTCAGGCCAGGAACTAAAATAGATAGGAAGGTGGATCCTGTAAACTATGAGTCTTGAAAGCAAAAGGGAGTTATAGGGATGAAGTGTCCCTGCCCCTCTCCCTCGCAAACGTGCATGTGTAGTTCTCCTCACCCAAATTCCTGAAGGTGGACTCTCCATCTGGGTTCTGAGCATGTACTCGGTTATAGCTTTCTGCACTATTCTTTCCAGCCAAACCCCCTACGATAGGAATGTGATTACAGGGGCGGTTAACATGGTGACTCGAGACTTAAGGGAAAAGGTCCTGGTGTCTTAAAGGAGCTCCATTGCCTCCTTGAAGGAGCCTGTCCCCGACTTGCTGGTCAGAGGCTCACTGCAACCATTCAGTACTGCTCTTCTGCTGGATAAACACTACCAGGCACACTCTGTGCCCAGCTTACCCGTAGCCCAGATGAAACTTCTGGAGGAGGCCTTGATATGCTGTTGTCTGTCTGTGCAACACAGCATGCCTAGACACAAACCAAGATTCTGAGGAGAATGTGGCTGGACAGACTTTCTGGCTGCTTAAATGCTGTGGAGTGTGGGCTCTTGAGTCTCCTCTTCCCACTGCAGGATGAGACTCTGGAAGGGTCAGGGACCTGACCTAAGAATTACACAACTGTGAGAGTCAGAGGCAGAGACTGGGCGTGAGGAGACACCCTGGAGAGGAGCTGGAGGGTCGTTGACCATGTGGGAATAGTGGATCCACCCAATGAGCTTCTAACCACGGGGTCTCTTGGAGTATTAGGAGAGCCAGAAATTTCTGAGGACACCCAACACAGGATCCAGTTCAACATAAGGAGCTCTGAGGGGGGGTGGTGGTCTTGGGGATTAGAAGCCGTTGGGTGTGGGTGGGTGGATGGGAGTTTGGACATTTTCGTTCTCTGTGAGTGGCTGTGTGTATGGTTATGGTTGTAGCCATTCCTCACCATGGCATAATAATGGCAGTAATACCTTCCCTCTGGCATTTGTTCTGAATGGTCCCTCCATCACTGGCCAATGAAGAGGTCTCCCTTGCCCAGGGAGATAGAGAAACTCCTAGCCCTCACATCCCCCCCCCCACATACAGTAGAAGTCTCTTGTGTTCTGTTCCCCATGCACTCCACCTGGACCTGGGGCAAAGGCATGGTTTGGCGTCCGTGGTGAAGGGGATGTGTCAGGCAGTTTGTAGGTACTGTTAATAGCTGAGCTGTGCATCCCTTGAAGTTTCCCATCTCAGAGTAGCCTAATGTGGACCGTGGTGACCTCCTGCCAGGCCACTTGAATCTGAACTGCCCTGAGGGGCAGCACTTTATCCTATAGCCCCTCCCTACCAGACTGTCTCCTTTGCCCGCTGTCAACCAGGCTGTGGGAGGCCACGAATGCCTTGGCAGGCAGAAACGTCATTCTTGGCATGTGTGATGTCATGTCCATCCTGAGAGTCTAGAGAATGGGAACTTGCACATATGATTCCCACAGTCCTTCTCGTAGCTCAGGAGAGGCAGGATTGGTGGAAGACAGACTTGTGCCATTGGGACCAGCACTGGTGGCCCGTTGCTGACGACCCCCAGGCAGCAGGTCCAGAGGTCCCTGAGTGAGCCTGGCTGGATAAGCTGGGTCCTGGCAGTGGTTTAAAGCAGTGTTTGCAAACAAGAGGGCTGGCCTAAGTGTTTGCAAACAAGGCTGGCCTAAAGGTCACAAGGAGGCAGCCACACCCACAGTGTGGCTGCAGTGTGATAGAACAGACTCAACTTTGATGTCATATGTACACTCACAGGTCAGGACAGTCACGTGGGGGAGCCTCTTTCATTTGAGCGGTACTGATGTGGGTGTCCGCACCTTCCTGCTCTTTCCCTTTGCCAAGCTACTTCTAGGGTGCTCCTGGGCCACCTAAACTGTGGGGTGGTGTGAAGGATGGAACCTCCTACCCAGCAACGTAAGTTCTCCTGGGGCCCAGGGGACTTAAGGGGGCTCTGGGTCAGACTGCATTGGCTCTTCCATCTTAACCTCACAGGGATCTCCAACGCCGTTGGGAAGATTCTCACGCTCATTAAATTTTTAATCATATTTGAGCAGAGGGCACACACCACAGTGTGTTACGTGGAGGTCAGAGGACATGTTTCAGGAGTTCTCTCTTCCAGCATGTGGTCTCCAGGAATGGAACGTAGATCATCTTCAGGCATGGCAGCGAACGCCTTTATCCAACGAGCCATCTTGTGTTTCCTCCACGCTATATCCGTGTGCCTGATCTTCATCCGTCTGCTCTGCTAACACTTACGGGTGTTACTTGGTACCAAGTCTGTTGGTGTCCTGCCTTGCTTCACATGTTCACTAACTTCCCTCGTGACACTATATATGTCTGAGTTCAATGGATGGCAACTTTCCTTCACACCCGTGACCTGGGTTCCTTTCTCTCTTCTCTACCTTCTCTCCATCCTTTTCTTCTTCTTCTCCAAGTCCCAGATGTCTTTAATGAATCTGAAGCTTTGGAGGAGACAGAGGTGAGTGGGTACCACAATCTTTTATGTCCACCTCTTAGCAAGTCTCAAGTTTTCTCAGTCTGTACATAAATAACCCAAATAGTAAGAGCTTTGGTGTCCTAGGAAATCCAAGCAGCCATAACAAAATCGTTGTAAGCTGTAAGCTGAGTGCTGTGGTACATATGTGTGTCCCGACTAGGAAGGCTGAGGCTGGGGGATTGGTGAGCTCAGGAATTCAGGTAATCTGTTCAATATGCAGACTCTATCTATCTATCTATCTATCTATCTATCTATCTATCTATCATCTATCTATCTATAGATATGAATATGTTTCATATGGATGTGTGTATATAACATGAGCTGTGTGGTTTCTAAATCAAGAGTCAGATACCAGCAGTTTTGCTGTGTAATGTGGGTTAACTATCTGATTTGAAGATTTCCCTTTTTGTCTTTCTGGGTAAAAGAGATATAGTGTAGTACTCATTCCCCAGACCTGACAGGCCTGAATCTTAATATCATCACACTGAAAAACTTTCAGAACTTAGTATCCAAAGGCCTCCATTTCAGCCAGCAAGGTTGCCAACAACTGAAAACACCTCCATCAGCTTCTGTAGATTAAAGGTTACTTATGACGGATATTTTAAAACAATTTACCCATTCATCTATCCCTATTTCAAAGCAGTGAGTGGCATTTTTTTAAAAAAGAGCACCAGTCCACTATTCCTTCTAGCCTAGGACAGTGTGTATTTGGCCAGAAACCATTCTTGTTTTTTTTTAATTAATTAATTTTTTATTTATTTGAGTACACTGCAGGTGTCTTCAGACACACACTAGAAGAGTGCATCGGATCCCATTACAGATGGTTGTGAGCCACCTTGTGGTTGCTGGGAATTGAACTCAGGACCTCCGGAAGAATAGTCAGTGCTCTTAACTGCTAAGCCATCTCTCCAGCCCCATTCTGGCTTCTTGATGCCCACTGGTGTTTGTTCGTATTCTAAAGGTTCTGTAGACATGGCGAGACTCATACTTGCATGATTGCACTACACCGTGAAGATGTTTAAGTGTGCACGTCTGAAAGGAGGATGGGCCAGACGTAGCCATTGCAAGGGATTGCTGTCCTCTGTCTCCCCGAGTACCTAGTCCATGTATGGAGGCTCCTTCTGCCTCTTACAGTTCTGGCACACCCCTAGATCCTATGACACCCCTATTCTCCTTGGTCCTCCGTGTCATCAATTTCCACTCTTACCTTATTGTAATCCCTAAAAACAAAACGAAACAAAATAAAACAGAAACCCTCTAAGATGTCTTTATATAAAGGTGACAGATTGTGTTGTCTACATCTCTGTCATCAGGAAGCTAGATCCTTCTTCCTATAGACCTGAAATGGTTGTAGCTATCTTGCCTCTGAGAAACTGCCTTCTGGCGTTTTAGTTTTTTCAGGTTCTCCCATTCCTCTTTTTTTCTTTTTTCATGGTAATAATTTTTTATTAATTATTTTATTTATTTACATTTCAAATCTCTCAGAAGACAGCCAATACAGGCTCCTATCTGCAAGGACTTCTTGGCACCAGCAATAGTGTTGGGGTTTGGTGTCGGCAGATGGGATGGATCTCAAGCTGGTGCGGTCTCTGGATAGCCTTTCCTTCAGTCTCTGCTCCATTTTTTTTGTCCCTGCATTTAGACAGAAACAAGTGTGGGTTAAAACTTTTGAGATGGGTGGGTGGCCACATCCCTCAACTGGAGGGCCATGCCTATCTACTGGGGGTGGTCTCTTCAGGTCTATCTCCCCACTACTGGGTATTTTGGCTAATGTCATCCCCACTGGGTCCTGGGAGCCTCTTGCATACCTGGAGTCTGGGACTTCCCAGTGGCGACCCACCCCATTCCCCACCCCACCCCACTGTTACATATGTCTGTGCATCGTCCTGGCCTTCTGTGCATCTCTCTCTCTCTGTGCGTCTCTCTCTCTCTCTGTGCGTCTCTCTCTCTCTGTGCGTCTCTCTCTCTCTGTCCGTCTTTCCCTCTCTGTGCATCTCTCCTCTTTTCCCATACCTGATCCCGCGCCCCCTTTCCTCGCCCTTTGCTCTCTTGCCCACGTCCCTCCATTCTGCCTCCCACGATTGTTCTGTTTCCCCTTCTACGTGGGATTGAAGCGTCCACACTTGGGCCCAGCTTCTTGTTAGCTTCACATGGTTCTGTGAGTTGTATCATTCGTATTCCGAGCTTTTGGGCTAATATCCACTTATCATTGAATACATAACACGTATGTCCTTTTGGGTCTGGGCTACTTCACTCAGGATATTTTCTAGTTCCATCCATTTGCCTGCAAAACTTGTGAAGTCGTCATTTCTAATAGCTGAGTAGTATTCAATTATGTAAATGTAGCACATTTTCTGTATCCATTCTTCCATTGAGAGACATCTGGGTTGTTTCCAGCTTCTGGCTATTATGAATAAGGCTTCTATGAACAGAGCGGAGCATGTGTCCTTGTTATCTATTAGAGAATCTTTTGTGTATATGCCCAGTAAAGGTATAGTTAGGGCTTCAGGTAGAACTATTTCCAGTTTTCTGAGGAACTTCAGATTGAACCAAAGTGGTTGTACCAGCTTGCAATCCAACCAGCAATGGAGGAGTGTTTCTCTTTCTCCACATCCTCTCCAGCGTCTGCTGTGGCCAGAGTTTTTATCTCTGCCATTCTGATTGGTGTAAGGTGGAATCTCAGGATTGTTTTGATTTGCATTTCCCTGATGGCTAAGGATGTTGAACATTTCTTTAAGTGCTTCTCAGCCATTCAAGAATTCCTCAGTTGAGAATTCTTTGTTTAGCTCTGTACCCCATTTTTAATTGAGTTATTTGGTTTTCTAGAGTGTAACTTCTTAAGCTCTTTGTATATTTTGGATATTTGCCCTCAAATGGATGTAGGATTGGTAAATATCTTTTCTCAATCTGTTAGTTGCCATTTTGTCCTATTGACTGTGTCCTTTGTCTTACTGAAGCTTTTCAGTTTCATGAGGTCCCATTTTTCAATTGTTGATCTGAGGGCATAAGCCATTGGTGTTCTGTTCAGGAAAATTTCTCCTGTGCTGATGTGTTTGAGGCTCTTTCCTATTTTCTCATCTATTAGATTCAGCACATTTGGTTTTATGTGGAGGTCCTTGATCCACTTGGACTTGAGTTTTGTACAAGGATATAAAAAATGTACAAGCAGACATCCAGTCAGACCAGCACCATTTACTGAAAATTTACTTTCTTTTTTCCACTGTATTGTTTTGGCTTCTTTGTCAAAGATCAAGTGACCATAGGTGTGTGGGTTTATTTCTGGGTCTTTAATTCTATTCCATTGATCTACCTGCCTGTCACTGTACCAATACCCTGCAGTTTTTTAAAATCACTATTGCTCTGTAGTACAGCTTGAGGTCAGGGATGGTGATTCCCCTAGAAGTTCTTTTATTGCTGAGAATTGTTTTCGCTATCCTGGTTTTTTTGTTACTCCAGATGAAGTTGAGAGTAGCTCTTTCTATCCCTGTGAAGAATTGAGTTGGAATTTTGATGGGGGATTGCGTTGAATCTGTAGATTACTTTTGGTAAGATGGCCAGTTTTACTATGTTAATCATACCAACCCATGAACATGGGAGAAGTAGCTTTTGATTTCTTTCTTCAGAGACTTAAAGTTCTTATCATACAGTTCTTTCACTTGTTTGGTTAGAGTTACACCAAGATATTTTATATTATTTATGACTATTGTGAAGGGTGTTGTTTCCCTAATTTTTTTCTCAGTCCATTTATCCTTTGTATAGAGGAAGACTACTGATTTGTTTGAGTTAATTTTATATCCAGTCACCTTGCTGAAGGTTTTTTTTTCTTTTTTTGTTTTTTCAAGACAGGGTTTCTCTGTGTAGCCCTGGCTGTCCTGGAACTCACTCTGTAGACCAGGCTGGCCTTGAACTCAGAAATCCGCCTGCCTCTGCCTCCCAAGTGCTGGAATTACAGGCGTGTGCCACCACGCCTGGCTCTGCTGAAGTGTTTTTTTTTTTTTTTTTTTTTTTTTTTAATCATGAGTAGGAGTTCTCTGGTAGAATTTTTGGGGTTGTTTATGTATACTGTCATATCACCCATAAATAGTGATACTTTGATGTCTTAGTGTTTTGTTTTTTTTTCGTGACAGGGTTTCTCTGTGTAGCCCTGGATGTCCTGGATCTCATTCTATAGACCAGGCTGGGCCTCAAACTCAGAAATCCACCCGTCTCTGCCTCCCAAGTGCTGGGATTAAAGGTGTACACCACCACTGCCCGGCTTTAGTTAGGGTTTGTATTCCTGCACAGAACATCATGACCAAGAAGCAAGCTGGGGAGGAAAGGGTTTATTCAGCGTACACTTCCACATTGCTGTTCATCACCAAAGGAAGTCAGGAGAGGAACTCACACTGGGAAGTAACTCGCAGGCAGGAGCTGATGTAGAGGCCATGGAGGAGTGCTGCTTACTGGTTTGCTTCCCCTGGCTTGCTCAGCTTGCTTTCTTATAGAGCCCAAGACTACCATGCCAGGGATGGCACCACTCACAATGGACCCTTCCCCATCGATCACTAATTGAGAAATACCTTACAGCTGGATCTCATAGAGGTATTTCCTCAAGGGAGGCACCTTTCTCTGTGATAACTCCAGCTGTGTCAAGTTGACACACAAAACCAGCCAGTACACTTGACTTCTTCCTTCCAATGTGTATCCCTTTGACCTCTTTTTGTTGTCTCTGTAGTACAATTGCTCTAGCTAGAACCTCGGGTACTATATTAGCAAATAGGGAGAGAGTGGGCAGCCTGTCCTATCCGTGATTTTAGTGGGATTGCTTCAAATTTCTCTCCATTTAATTTGATGTTGTCTATTTGTTTGCTGTATATTGCTTTTATTATGTTTAGGTATTTGCCTCGAATTCCTGATCTTCCCAAGACTTTTAACAAGAAGTGTTTTTCATTCACTGCGTTGAAGGACATCATGAAGCAAGGACTCTTGCATTGCTCACCTTGGACACCAGAGGGCAGACAAAGATAAACTTCCACAAGGGCCTAGGCGTTAGCCAGCCTTTGAGCACAGGGAGCTCACCTGATGCTCCTGCTGGAGCCTGGTTGCAAGCACATTTCAGCAGGCGGAACAGGACACTTCATTAAGAGTGTCAGCAGGCACTTTTTAGATTTCAGTAATTGTCTTATTTTTTGTAGATCTTTATTGTCAAATGATAAGTATGCACTCCAATTCACCCATTTGCCATCATAGCTTAGTAAATTGGAATAAAAATGATGCTTGTAACCATGCCTACTTCAAATATAGAAAATATTTGTTATTGTCTGGCTAAAAACTGTTTCTCTGTTCTCCTCCTCATTAAGCATTGACCTGAGCTCTGTTACCAGGCAACCAACTACTATCCAGAGCTAAAGTTTAGAAATGGAATATAGTTCAGAAACACCAGAGCTTTGACTCCTCTATCACAGAAAAGAATTACACGTGGAAGGTTCTGTCCCTGAGCACAATGCCACTGGGATTCAAATGTCATTGTCCTTTGAATGTGAGTGAACATACCACCCTGTTACCCACTCACACGGTGGTGCACACATCTGAGCAACTTCTGATTTGGGCTATTTCAAACAAGACTTGGAGCTGGGAGTGGTGTCGCACACCTTTAATCACAGCACTGAGGAGGCAGAGGCAGGTGGATCTGTGAGTTTGGGCTAGCCTGACCTACATGGTGAGTTCCCAGGAATCTATGTTCGAGAGATCCTGTCTCTAAACAAAACATAAACAAGCAAACATGACCCATAACTTTATCACCTTCACTCATTTCTTCAGGCTCACATCCAGAGAGTAGAACTGCTGAGTCATAGGGCATACATGTTCAGCTTTCAGAGAAAGTGCCAGTTTGGCCTCCCCAAGCACCATGTGATCATTTTAGTTCCCCTCTAGCCATTGTGTGGCTGTATCAGGTGCTCCATGTCTTTGCCAATACTTTTGGTTTGGGGTCTTAAATCTGATTATATTGAGTGGAAGTGTAGTGATATGTCATTTCTGATGCTTCCTTGAGCTGCACACACACACACACACACACACACACACACACACATTCACACACTCACACAACACACATATACACTCTCCCCAACACTCACACACAGAAACACAATATACTCACACATACATACACGCTCTCCAGCACTCATATACACACAACATACAGACTCACACACATATAATCACACACACATATACCAACATATACATCCAGTCTCTCACACACTTACGTAATATACATACACACATACACTCACATACACACATTACACACTCACATACACACAGCATACACTCACATATGCACAGCACACACATACATTCTCACACACTACACACACACACAGCACATACATACATTCTCACATACTATACACACACAGCACACACATAATTATCACACACAACACACATTCACATACACACAACACATACAACACACACATACTCACACAACACACATATACTCACACACACACACACTCATACACACACACACATACATTCATTCAGAATTTCCTTGTACACAGAAAAATACCAGTGGGATTCTTTATTCTGCATTTTCTGTGGTCTTCACCATCATCAATCAAAGTCTCTGAACAGCAATGCAGTATGTAACAGAGTGCATGGGGACCCTCCTACAGCTGGTGCAGCAGCCCAGGGTTAGGAACATTACCATGGAATCCAATTAACTAAAGATCCTGGCTCTGTGACTCTGTCTGAGCTTGGAGCCACTGAGGGCCTCTGTACTGGCTGGTTTTGTGTGCCAACTTGACAAAAGCTGGAGTTATCACAGAGAAAGGAGCCTCCCTTGAGGAAGTGCCTCCATGAGATGCAGCTGTAAAGCATTTTCTCAATTAGTGATCGATGGGGAGGGCTCACTGTGAATGGTGCCATTCCAGGGTTGGTAGTAATGGGTTCTATAAGAAGGCATGTAGAGCAGTCTAGGGGGAGCAATCCAGTAAGCAGCACCCTCCATGACCTCTTCGTCAGCTCCTGTCTCCAACTTCCTGCCCTGTGTGAGCTCCTCTCCTGACTTCCTTTGGTGATGAACAGCAATGTGGAAGTGCAAGCTGAACAAATCCTTTCCTCCGTGTGAAAGGACACGTGAGCATGTAGTGATCGGCCTTACATTATGTAGTTAAGATCCGTTTGTCAGAACTCCGTAGAGAAAAAAACGCACCAAAAGATTGGTGGTACGCTGGTATGGTGGTAAGCAGCTTTTTGGTGCTTCTGAGTACACTTTGCTGATTGGCAGAGTGATGTTGCCTGAGACAGACACGCATGCTGAGGTGAGACACGTGATGGGGCAAGACCCACGGAGGACACGTGATATTTGGAGGGAGTATAAATAGGACTCAACAGACTGGAGAGGAGCGTGAGGCATGGCTGGGCTCGGTTTGCTTATAGAGTGAGCTGTGCAATGCTCGGTGGTCCTGCACCTTCACTGATCTTTGCTAGTTGAGAGAGGCACAGTGTAGACCTGCTCCTGACACCCTCCTGGTCCAAATCCCTCCTGCCTGGCTGTCCCTGCTAGGTTGTGCCATGTGCTGCTATCCTGACACTACTGAATTGAACTGCTGATATGTCTGTGAAGTGTTTGCAAGTGGATCAAGCTGCTGCTGCTGACCTGTGAACTGAACTGTTGATTTCCTGACAATGCAGATGGGATTTGCACCAAAGAAACATTTCTAAACAGGTCCATGTCCCCCATATCCTGTCTTTTCCCCTACCTCTGGTGGGTGGTGGGCTAGAAGGGAGGTTAAAGCATTTAAGAACCATCATCAAAAGTAGGCTTTGAAAAAGTTAAAGTTAGTTTTCAAAGTTAAGCAGATAGTAAATATCTATAAACAAGCAGCATTTGCCTTTCAGATAGACTTTAGACAGAAGGTCTTCAAACACTTCAGAAATCCAGAGTATGGCATTCAATATGTTATTTTTTTTTTACCATTTCCAAACTACTTTATTAATGAGCTGATGTTTCCATTTTCAGCATACTCTTTCAAACTCTTTAGGAACCTTCTGCCTGACAGCTTGAGAAGTTAATGGACTTCAATTTGCTATTCAGCTAGGTGTAAGCCTTTACAAGTCACCTGGTAGCCATAGTGATGACTTACA
Organism: Apodemus agrarius; assembly: GCA_964023405.1. Classification (NCBI taxonomy): domain Eukaryota; kingdom Metazoa; phylum Chordata; class Mammalia; order Rodentia; family Muridae; genus Apodemus; species Apodemus agrarius. The sequence continues at coordinate 25,136,144 of OZ030024.1, read as the reverse complement.
TTATATTTCCAATAAACAGAACATGTAAGAGTATTAATACCATTACCTGTTCAATGAGCCTAGGAATTGTGTCCCAATGAATCCCTCCACACTGCGTTTTCATAATTTTCTCTAATGGAAGAAAACGCGCCCCTGCAAATTTCTAGGCTTGGTATAAGTAACACCTACAAAGCTATTCACCCTTCTCTTGTGACTCTAAAATTGTCAGACGATGAAGTTGAATGAATCACTTTATTGTTATAGATAGGACACTTTCCAAGGGCTGTTCAGCAGATAACAAGTCAATATACTTTCACTTCTTTCTTTTCATCCCAGAGTTTCCTATATTGGTTAATGATCTAATATTTCTTTTCATTCCTTGTCAGGTTTGACTTTCTAATGACGCCTCTTATTCTGTCAACCCACATTGTATACAATTACTAAAATTGCAGGGAAAGAATGTTCTAGAAACTTGGAAATGAGGAAAAGATGAGCCATTACTCTTGGAGATGTTATGCCATTTAATATGCTTTAATAACAAAAGGCTTCCATGACTGTGCGACACGTCAGTTCCTGGCAGCACCCCATACTTCTAAGAAGAGGATGGGCATTGAAGAACCTCCATATAGAGTTTGCTTCAAATGTGGCAAAGCTAGGCATTGGGCAAAACCTGCCCTGTCCTTGACTGTTGACAGCATGCTGTCCAAGCTGTGGACAAACAGGACACTGGGAAGTCAATTGACTAACTTTACATAGTCAAGGTAGGCCAGTGCTTCAGTATTCCTGCTTCACAGGTAAGTCTGTCAGACACTCTGGGCCTGCAGACCAAAGAGAGATGGATGCCCCACTGTCACAGAGGAACCTTGGGTGATGTCCGGGCAGTCAACAGTTTTTGTCTTTTCTGTAGTTTTGGAAGTGGCTTGCTCTGTACTTCCTGTTTAGGCAAGGAATATTTATCCTTCTCAAGTCTCTGATAAGGTGGAAAACTAGATAGTTATAGTCTCACGTTAAGCTTAAGTTGTTTATGATTTAAATGGTTTAAGGTATTTTTAGATTGGTACAGCAATTTATAATAGACAGTGATTAGGTACAGAACTTTGAGCTCACCAAGATAAGATATATATACTTTCTCCAAGGTTGCCAAATACAAATGAACTAGACATTGTAAACGAAATCTTACCAGAGAGTTCTTATAATTTCTTTATTGTATATAGTTTATTTATGTTAGGAAAAGAGCTTTTATTGGACAAAAAGGGGGGAGATGTTGGGATAATCTTTCGTGCACTGTGTAAAGATTGCCTTTGTATTATTTAGAGAGCTGAGGACTAGGAGGGCTTTGGTATTATTTTTATGAACTGACACCTGTTTCAGTGTTTTGTAAACATCTTCTCCATCATCTTCTGATTGGCTTCATACAGAGCTGTTGACTCATGCATGCCTTTCAAGGCAGCTAGACCAGACCAACTCTATAATTCCCCGAAGTTATAGAACTGAGGACCACCAGCGCAGGACTGACATCACCCACAATGGGCTGGGCTCTCCCCTGTGGGACCAGGAAAGGCAGTCTGGGGTCTGGTTGATCCAGGCTCACTCCAGAGACCCATTAGAGTATTCTACAAGGGACAGAAGCAGTGAACCATGCTCCCAGATGCTCAGGCTCACACTCCACACTCCTTGGCTCCATAATCCTGTGGCCATCAGTCACGTGGGACCAGGCCCCTGGTGTTCTGGCTGGACTCCACCCCCACAGTCACCTGGCTACAGCCAAGTTTTCCCCACCCCACAGTTGCCTGGCAATAGCCAGGTAACCCAGCCCACACTTTAAAGGGGACACCCTTACATTTTTGTCCTCCTGTTTCCCCTCCCCATTTTCTCCCCTCTTTCCATGTGGTCATGGCCAACTCTCATCTCTTCATCTCTCCTTTATCTCCTTACTTCTCTATCTCTTTTCTCTTCCCACTTTTCTATAATAAAGCTTTGAACCTATGAGCTGTCTCTTATCAAAACTCACCATGTAGGAGTAGTGGAATAGGCCTCAGCATCTCCAGCTACTGGAAAGGCCCAAGACTTCCCAGCCAGGCTTCCTCTATGGGTACACGGGCGGGCCTTGTGAGAATGGCCCCGTCTTCTGGACAAGACCTCTTCCCCACTAGCTGGGCAGCCTTCCTTCAGCAGACACACGGGTGCCCACTGTCTCTGCATGGGTACACGCGCCCCACCATAGCCCCTCTTGTTTTTCCTACACTCCCCCATCAATCACTAATTTAAAAAATGCCCTACAGCTAGGTTTTAGAAAGGAAATTTCTTCAATTGAGATTCCCTTCTTTCAGATGTTTATAGCTTGTGTCAATTTGGAAAAAAAAAAGCTAGGCAGAATGCTCAGGATGTTTTATTTTATTATTAACATATTTGCTTAGTTTGAGTCAAGCTATTGCTATGTAGCTCAGGCTGTCTTGCAACTAGATTCTGCTGTTTCTCGGCCTCATGCAGAGTGCTGGATTACAGACATGTGCCACCACACAGCTTATACACACCCTCTCAAGTAATCACAGGCGCTATGTGTGAGCAGCACCCCACACTAGCGTTCGGTGGATGAGCCAGGCTTGGGAGAGGTAAAGGAGATCCCAGAGCCTGGGAGACAGCATGCAAGGCTCACAGGGTAAGGTAAAGGGTGGATTAGATTGGCAGTCCTGGTGGGAGGTCAGTAAAGTTCACACTGGACACCTGGAGTGATAGACCTCAGGGAAATATCAAGGTGGGGTGCATAGGGGAAGAGAACCTGTGCATTCTCACTTCAGCAGTGGGATATAAGTCTAGGAACTGCGTGCCTTAGGGCCAGGAAGCTTGCCCTCCTGGAGGGCATAACGTTGTTTCTATAGCTAAGGAGGTGACACTCAGACCACTATGATGACATGATCAGTGTCATTACTGAGGGTCAGTAGCAGCTACAGTCACAGGTTCAGCCACCACCCAACGCAGAGGAGGGAAATGTCACATCTGTCCTGTTTTGAACTTTGTGCCTGGCACCTTTGACCTGCAGGTCCAGTGTATGAAAGCCCTCCCCCCACACCCCCCACTGAGCAGGCTCCTGAGTGATGACTGTCTTCAGGCATCGCTGACCCTCCGTGTGCCACAGGGGCCACAGGGTTGGCATGGACACTGCCATCTGTCATCTCTACTAGATTACTCCTCCACTGCCCCTTGCCACCAGCCTTTTCAGCCTCTGACTCTCTGATCTCAGTGCCCATCTTCCCTACATGCAGTGTTAGCAGCACAGGGAGGAGGAGAAGCAGGATCCCATAGGCCACAGCATTTGGGAAACTGTTCAGGTGGCATTATTACCTCCTGAATCCGTGTTGCAATGGCTACACCATTTCCCACCAGGAAGATCTGGTAGACCTTGCCTGTGAGGGAATTTGTACCCACAGAGGTGTAGGTAAGTCACTTTTGGGGCAGGGCAGGAACACTGCACTGACTAGACAAAAGAGAGCCAGGGGTTAGCAGGTGGATGAAGCCATATCAGCTGAGTTTGTTCATTCTGTGGGCTCCTGGGAAGGCACAGCATGGCCTCTGAAGCCAGTGTAGGTACCAGCAACCCTTACCCACAATCTAGAGTTTATGATCCTCATATTCACAGGCAGATGCTGATTTTGTGTTGGAGAGCCTTGAGCAGAGAACTGTAATGGCAGATTCTGGTTTCTTTAAGCTGTGTGTGTTGAGCCCACAGATGGAGAAGGGGCAGGCATCTGACTTCTTAGTTTAAGCCTTAGAGCTTGGCATGCTCTGAGTGTATTCTATAGGGCTTGGCTTGTTGTCTTTCCTTTTCATTTGACTCTACACATTTCTAAATTTCCTTCTTGATTTCTTCAATGATGCATGCATGATGTCCAAACCCCACAAGATTGTATGTGTTCTATAGTTTCTCTTACTGTGGAATGAAAATTTTATTCTATTGTGATCAAATAGATATAATTACCTCAAATTTCCAGCATTCCTTAAAACCTGTTTTCAGTACTAACACAATCTTACAGAAAATTCTCACAGACTTCCAAGAGGAACGTGTATTTTGTAGCATTTAGATGGAATGTTCTGCAGGTGTCTATCAACTCTGCTAGATCTATGATATTTTTTAATTTGGAAAATAGTCTGTATGTTTTTGTGTGACACTTCTTTTTTGTTAAGATTTTATTTATTTTATGTATATGAGTACACTGTAGTTGTCTTCAATACCAGAAGAAGGCATCAGATCTCATTACAGATGGTTGTGAGCTACCATGTGGTTGCTGGGAATTGAACTCAGGACCTCTGGAAGAGCAGTCAGTGCTCTTAACCACTGAGCCATCTCTTCAGCCCTGTGTGACACTTCTTGAGTACCCTTTCCATCTTCATTTACTCTCTATGCTGTGGCTAGCATGGTGGCAAAGTCTTATTCAGAGCAAGTTCAGAACCATTTATCCACCCGACAAACATTTTTTCCATGTTTCTAGCGCAGGGATTCATTGAACAGGCATGAAGCTATGGTAAAGCTGGAATACTCGGCTGTGAACAGGAGTGTCACAATCACAGAAAACCCATCAGGATTCACTAAGGAGTCCAGGGGTTCGTGGAGGAAACTGTGTGGATATCTACTTCAGAAAGCTGTCCGTTCTACATGAGAACCAGCCTCCTTTCCAGCCCTCAGTAATCTAGAGTACCCGCAGCCCGGCCCAGCACCTCTTCCTCCATGGTGCTTTTCCCTCACCTGGGCGAGAAAATGTAACGGGAGAAGCCAGATGGTTTCTATGAGAAGGTCACAGTAAGACATCCCAGGAGAGATGGGCAAAAGCAGGAGGTCTGAGTGTGGCTTGCATCCTTAAGACGCTTGTGCACTGAAGACTCAGTTTACTGAGCCTGATTCCAGGGTCCCTGGGCCCTACAATCATCTTAGGATCTGCACGAACCCTCAACCCATTAGGCCATATTTGATTCAATAAAACACACTGACATTCTGGTGCTTTTAGAGTTCACAGCCACTGTTCTCTCCACTCTTAGGATGTGTCTCCTCCTGCCAAGATCAACTTCACAGTCACACATCCAATTAACAAATAATTGCGTTTGCCTTTATTTTGCTCATTGACATATGCATGTGTGGATGCTCCCAGGCCGTCTATGGATCATATACGGAGGCGTGAGGAGAGTTTGTGTTAAGTCCTTCCACCGTGTCAATCTCAAGGCGGAACTCAGGTCATCATAATTGAAGGAACGTTCTCTCGCCACACCCTGATCAATCTCATTCTTATCCATATGACAGTATTTAATGAGGCCTTAATAGCCCCATAACTGGGCCAATGTATGATAAAGCTGATATACAAATCTAAAAATAGAAGTTTCAGAATTGCAAAGAACCCAGACAGGATGTAGCAATGAATGAGGGATCAGGAACCCATACCCAGTCCAGCCTGATGCCATGGAGGAAATGTTGTGGCTATCAGTGTCAGACAGCCTTTACTACCACTGCAAATAGATCTTGGCCCCTAATTATAATTGCTATTATAATTATCCCAATAATAATCCAGAACCTACAGTATGGCACTACAGAACTTCTTCCTGTGTCTCTCTGGCTGCTTTCCTGGCATAACCCAGCATGTTTTTTCCCCCAGGTTTCTCTAGTCAACAGGGGCTCCTTTGATTGAATTTCACCCCTCCAATGCACTCTTGTCCTGTCTGTGGTCCAAGACTCTCTTGATAGCTGTTCTCTTCTACACCAAGTTCTCCGACCAAAGAATTACTAGACAATGAGAGCTGGGAAGTTCCCAGCTCCTCCAATCTAGGGGTGAAGTAACCAGATCCCAGTGGGTGCTGGGCATGCCTGAGCTGCTTAATCCCAGACATTTCTGAACTTAGTTCGGGAAATCCCCGTGTGCTCTGCCACTCCCTGCACCATCACTCAGAGACCCCGTGTTGATGACGGCCATGGCCACAGTGAAATGTAAATGAAAAAGATACTCAGGTTCTGTTCTATGGAAGGAGAGAATGAGTAGGGAGAGCATGAGAGGCCGAGAGAGAGAGAGAGAGAGAGAGAGAGAGAGAGAGAGAGAAGAGGTTCAGCTCCATGAGAATACATTTAATGACATACTGCTATATGCCTGTTCAGTATAACCAGATTTAAGACCCGTAGAGCCAAGCGTTGGCAAAGACATGGAGCCTCTGGCACTATCTAGCTAGTTCACATCTTTAGTTCAAGGAATTGAAGACACCAATCAGAAGTTCATCAATCATACAAAGACACCAATCATACAAAGTTCGTAAAAGCTCAATTAAAAGCAGTCACAATCAGATCGTCTAGATGTGCATCAGCTGGGGAGAGGCTAAAATGTGTCGTGTGCACATGTGGAATGACACCGTTAACAAATGACATACTTGACTCTCGAGGAGCTTTTATTTAGTAACAGGATCAGTCACAAAGAATCCCTTTACCATGATAAGACAGATGGGGCTCTGATGTTTTCAAATTATAAGCAGCTTCCAAACTCTAGCATCTTAAAGTGATTGCTCTGGAACAGAGACCAAACAGTGATTGACATAGAGGAAAATAGTGAATGAAGTAGTCTCATAGTTAAGTGTAGGTGGTCGTTGGATGGTTTATATTTTTATGCAGAATTTACCCATCTGTGTTGGTAAGTGAGCAAATTTCATCACAGAGAAATCATTAGACAACAAAGCTTTTTAATAATAATACATATAATGAAATTTATTTGTTTATTTATTTATTTATTTATTTATTTATTTTTGGTTTTTTGAGACGACATTTCTCTGTAGCTCCGACTATCCTGGAACTCACTCTGTAGACCAGGCAGCCTGGCCTCAAACTCAGAAATCCGCCTGCCTCTGCCTCCCAAGTGCTGGGATTACAGGCGTGCGCCACCACGCCCGGCTGATAATGAAATTCTTAAGGCCATTTGGTGAAGGGTCTGTGTGTCAGCAGAAATGCGGACCTCACAGATGCATGTGTCCAGCAGGAGCTCAATACTGCATCGAGGCCCCAATATGCGTATCAGCATTAACTTTCTTGCACTCAAAGGAAGAGCTCTTCTCTGCCCAGCTACTGAACCAAGACTAAAGGAGAGTTCCATCTCTCCCTGGTATTTGGAATGTGCAACATAAGAATCATCCTGTGCAGTAGGTGTGTTATAAATTTAGTGTCTCCCCTCACACTCTCTGTGCTTCCAGGCCCTGTCTAGGCAGGCGTTTTGTCTCTTCCTGGCTCCCTCCCTGGAATAGATGGCTATGGAGCTGAAAGTTTCCCTCCCCCAGCTTTTCCAAGCTCAACAACAGAGAAGTAGCTTCTCTATGTGACCTGGGCAGCCTGGTGTGTCCTGTTAGTCCTCCGCTGCTGTGTAACATGATGAGGGAAGGCTCCAAGTGCTCTGTCACCCACTGCACCATCATTCCAAGGCCCTTCCCTGAGGGTGGTGGAGACCTTAGTAAACACGTAGAATGGAAAAGACTCAAATCCTGTGTGTATCACGGAGTGGGTGAATCTGGAATCTTTCACTTGCAAGCAAGAAGGGAGAGGTAGACTGAAGACTATAGAATCGTCTTCAAGGAAATATCGCTAATACAGGAGCACAGAATCAGTGTTGGCAAAGACACGGAGCCACTGGTGTGTTCACACACGATGGCTGGAGGAGATGCCCAGTGGTGTAGTCACTTTGAAAGGTGGGTTGACATTTCCTTCAAAAGTTATACACATACTTGTGCTGGGACTCAACAAACCTGTTATTGTTGATATAGCCTACTTGAATCATCAAGTGTCTGTCCATACCTTTTCCTTTCTGCCCTTTTGCCTCTATGGCACCTGTTATCAGATCAACTCAAGCCTTCCCTCTACAGTGAGGATATTAAGAGTAGCGCCCAGAGTCTTGTGCGCCTGGGCACAGCTATGAGAGATGAGTTGCACACACATGGTCTCCTGATCTCCATCTCTGGTCTTGCTCTGCCATCTGGAGGAGACCTTAGGGACCCCAAGAGTGTCTTGTTCCTTGTGGAGGCCTGTGAGACTCCAAGAACAGCCAGCTTAGAACCCTGCCCCACCAATCCTTCCCAGTCTTGTCCTCCTGGGGCATAATCAGCTGAGCTGAATTTGCTCACAGGTGGTCATCTGACCTCTATTGTCTGGTACCAGGTTTGACATTCTATCCTGAGGAGACTTGGGGGAACGCCAAGAGTTTCCTGCTTCCCCATGAAAGTGTGTGGTGGCCCTGTAGAGAGCCATATTGGGGTGCCATGCCACCTGGCAGGAACTTGACATTGACCAAGGTGAAGTTCCTCTCTAGCTTTTGAACAGGAATTCCTGTGCTAGCTACTACCCCTCCACCTAGGGTGGAGCACTCAGTCTAAGGTGAAGCCCATTGTTCTCCAAGGACCTGCAGTTTCCTGAGAGGCACTAGCCACCTGACACTAGCCACCTTTGGAGCAAGCGAACTGGTTCTGTAAGAGTTTCCAGCCTTTGGGGGAAGGGTTTTCCCCTGCCTATATATATATATCTGGAGACCCCCATTAAACTTTGAGCCTTGATCAGGAAATTTGTCTTGGCTCCGTGTTTCTCTCACCACTCTGTTATATCCCCAGCTTTCCTTCCAGGTGACCCGGTTAACCGTTCGATGTAACTGCGGGCAGTTACAGGGCTTGACACTGCTTCATCAATTTCTTGCCAGTCAGTGCACTTGAGGGACACTGCAGAGTTGGGCCCCCTGGTCTCCACTGCCTGGCTAATTCCACCCCACCCCCATATACATATACTTATTAATAAAGGGTCAAGACAGAATTTAGAAAAAAATTACAGACTTTTTGTATAATTGAATGAAAAGAAATATACAGTATACCCAAACTTAAGGGATATATTGGAGGCAAATTCAAAGTCCTAGGGACCCACATAAGAATTTTGAAAGAGTTCACACTAGTAACTTAGCAGCACACCTGAAAAGCTCTAGAACAAAAAGATGGAATTACATTCAAAACAAGTAGATGGCAGAAGTAATCAAATCCAGGGATAATATCAATAATACAGAAACAAACAAAAAATATCAAAAATTTAATAAAACAAAGAGATGGTTATTTAAAAAATAGTAATTTCTACAAACCCTTATCCCAAAAATTAAAAGGTGAAGAGAGAAGATTCAAATCAACACAGCTAGAAATGAAAAAAAAGGGACATAACAGCAGACTCTGAGGAAATCCAGAGAATCATAAGAATGCACTTTAAAAACCTGCACTTCGGGCTGGAGAGATGGTTCAGTGGTTAACAGCACTGACTGCTCTTTCAAAGGTCCTGAGTTCAATTCCCAGCAACCACATGGTGGCTCACAACCATCTGTAATGGGATCTGATGCACTCTTCTGTTGTATGTCTTGAAAGGATGAGGGTTGCAGGCTGAGAGTCCCCTGTACCTAGCTCTTGGATGACCCCAAAAAGCAGAAGTTTGGCCCACTCTCTGTTGACCCAGGAATGCACACATCACACCCACCTGCAGGGTCCAGCCTGGGGAGGTCCCCAGCATCCTTTCACCCCTGCGGAGCAGCTGGGGCAAGGGTGAACACGGCAGGTCACTGCAGCGGGCTGTGGGGCTTGCACCGGTGTAACAAAATATGTGTATGTAATCTTGGCCCCATAACAGAAAATGAGTAACAGGAAATACGTGTGTGACGCAGTGCGTGACCCCAGCCCCGTAGCAGGAAATGTGTACGTGGCAGTTTAGAGCAAGCCCATAGGCAACACCAATTTAAATAGAGAGAAACTGAAAACAATTGCACCAAAATTAGGAATAAGACAAATTTGTCCACTCTTTCCAAGCCCATTCATTATAGCACTTGAATTCTAAGCTAGAGCACTTAGACAATTGAAAGATATCAAGGGGATAGGGTTTGGAAAGGAAGAAGTCAAAGCACCCATATTTTCAGATGACATGAGAGTATGCATAAGTGATGAGAAAAATTCCACCAGAAAACTTCTAGAGTTGATAAACACTTTCAGCAAAGTAGCTAGATACAAAATTAGTTCACAAAAGCCAGCCACCCTCCTGTATACAAAGACAAGTGACTGATAAATCAGGGAAATATGTTTCACAATAGCTGGAAATACTATACAATATCTGAGATAACTCAAGATAAAAACTTCAAGTCATTGAAGAAAGAATTTGCAGAACATATCAGAAGATGCAAAAGTCTCCCATGCTCATGAATGGCTATGATCAACATAGCAAAAAATCCTATGAAAAGGAATCTATTGATTCAATGCACTACCCACAAAAATCCCAGTGCAATTCTTCTCAAAACTAGAAAGGAAAATTTCACCTTCATATGGAATCACACACACACACACACACACACACACACACACACACAACCCCCAAATTAGATAAAGAAATCTGGAATAATAAAAGACCTCCTTGAAGTATTAGCATTCCAGATTTCAAGTTGTACTACAAAACTATCAATAATGATGATGATGATAACAATAATTTAATGTATGCTATTGGCACCCAAAACAGACATGTTGACCAATGGAATTCAATTGACGTCCCAGACACAAATCCACGCAGCTATGGAGACATGTTTTTTGATGAAAAGGCCAAAAGTACACACTTGGAAAAAAGACATCTTCAACAAATGGAGCTGGTCAAGTGGATAGCTGTATGTAGACATTTCCAATTCAATCCATATTTATCACCCTGCACAAAAATCAACTCCAAGTGGATCAAAGCCATCATCATCATCATCATCATCATCATCATCATCATCATCATCAACAACAACAAAAACAGATATGCTGAATGTGATAGAAAAGAAAGTGGGGAATAGCCTTGAACTAATTGGCAAAGGAAAGGAGCTTTTGAACAGAACACCATTAGCACAGGCACTAAGATCAACAATTGATAAATGAAATCCCACGAAACTGAGAAGCTTCACACGGCAGAGGACACTGTTATTCAGACAAAGAGACAGCCAACAGAATGGGATAAAGTGTTTACCAATTACACATCTGGCAGATGGTTAGTATCCAAAAATACATAAAGAGCTCAAGAAACTAGATATCAAAGAAGTAAATAACCCAATTTAAAAAATGGGATACAGATCTAAACTGAGAATTCACAATAGAGGAAATTCAAATGGCTGAGAAACACTTAAGCAATCTTTAACATCCTCAGCTATCAGGGAAATGCAAATCAGAAGTACTTTGAGATTTCATCTTACACCTGTGGCAATGACTAAGATTAACAAAACAAGTGACAGCTCATGCTTGTGAGGATGTGGAGTAAGAGGCACACTCCTCCATTGTGGTGGTTCCTAGGGAAGATGGGAATCTATCTACATCAAGATCCAGGGCATATGCCCAAAGATGATTCATTCTGCCAGAGACACTTGACTCGACCGTGTTCATTGCTGCTCTATTCATAATAGAGTGGAACTGGAACCAAGCCAGATGTCCCTCAACAGATGAATGGATAAAGAAAAGTGGAACATTTGCACAATGGAGCTTTACTCAGCTGTTCAAAAATATATCCTAGCTGGGCGGCAGTGGTGGCGCACGCCTGTAATCCCAGCACTCTGAGAGGCAGAGGCAGGCGGATTTCTGAGTTTGAGGCCAGCATGGTCTACAGAGTGAGTTCCAGGACAGTCAGGGTTATACAGAGAAACCCTGTCTCAAAAAAACCAAAATCCGCTGGGCGTGGTGGCGCACACCTTTAATCCCAGCACTTGGGCGGCAGAGGCAGGTGGATTTCTGAGTTCGAGGCCAGCCTGGTCTACAGAGTGGGTCCAGGACAGCCGGGACTACACAGAGAGACCCTGTCTCGAAAAAAACAAACAAAAAACCCCCCAAAACTATATATATATATATATATGTATATATATATATATATATACACACACACACACACACACACACACACACACACATATATATGTATATATATATATATATATATAAATATATATATATATATATATATATATATATATATATATATGATATCCTGAAATTTCAGGCAACTAGATGGAACTAGAATAAATCATCCTGGGTAAAGTATCCAACCCAGATCCAGAAATCAGGTATTGTATGTATTTGCTTACGTGTAGAAATCGACTGTATGGTCAATGATAAGCAAACTATGATCCATAGAGTCACAGAGGGTAGGAATAGATCAGGAGACTAGAGGGAACAGAGTAATCTTGTTAGGAAAGGGCAACGTAATAGATAACTGTGGATGGCAGCAGAGAAGGAATTGGAGGTTAAAGTGATGAGGGTAAGCAGGGGTATTGAAGGAGGGAATACAGGGATAGACAGACAAAACTAAAGGGTATTTTAAGGGTAGTATGGAAACTTAATGCAGTAAATACTTTCTAAAATATGTATGTATATGATGGCGACAAATGAAATTGCCAAATATTGGGGGAGACAGAGTGTTAACTGGCCATCCTCTGTCAGCAAATGAAGCTTCAATATCAACATTAAGTTACATTTAATTCAGTTGTAATTAGATTGTTAGCCTAAAATATCCCAAACAACTCCTAACACTATAGGTGACACTCTACAACCTGACAGCAAGGTTTCACTGCTGAGGACACCTAAACAAGTCATTGAACAGAGAAGAGTCCAGGTGGTGCCTGCAGAGTGTCTTTGCCCATCATTCTAGTGTCTTCATTACAGAAAGGTACTCCTGTGTGGTACCGAAAGAGCCACACACACCAAACCAGCCACAAGCTCTGTGATCTACGATGGTTTCTTTCTTGCATGTTCTGTTGGAGCAATGGTGGCACCTAGCTGTAGAAATGACCAACCAATATCTGACCAACCACGGTCCCATTCCCTGAGATGGAACTCATACTCAACACTGGTTGGTGCCCAAGAACCAGAGACTAGATATCCGAAGGACCTAGGGGAAAACAAAAGTATTCATGGTCTAAAGAAAGAAAGGAGTGATTAAGTGACTCCTAATGATATTACTCATAGACCCAGGCCTACCTCAGCTATCATCAGGGAAATGTCCTTCTGCTGCAAATGGGGAAAAATAGAGACCCCCAGTCAGACACTATACAGACAGTGAGAGACTTTGGAACATTCAGCTCTAAATGGGATGTGTTCCTCATATCTCTCCCCTCAGTGACCAGGGAACCCTGCAGAAGAGGAGGCAGAAAGACTGAGATCTGAGGGGACAGAGAACACCAAGAAAGCAAGGTCCTCAAAATCAGCATGAGCAAAGCACACAGAACTCCAGGGACTGGGGCAGATGGCCCTGCTCCGCACCAGGGTTTCCAGGATATCTTAAGAATTAGTGTTTTTATGCGATTCCTGAGCGTGTGGATGAGAGTGTCTCTAATTCTACTGCCTTCTCTTGGGTTTTTTTTTTTCTTTTGTTGGTTTCTCCTATCCAACTTTGATGTGATATCTTTTGTTTTATCTTTCTGTATTTTTCTATATTTCGATATTATCTCTTAGAAGCCTGTTCTCTTCTAGTGAGAGACAGAAAGGGCATGAATCTGGATGGAGATGAGGTGAGGAGGAACCGGAGAAGTTGAAGGAGAGGAAATCAAATGGTAATCTGGATATTTTATGTGAGAAAAATATTTTTGATAAAAAGAAATAAAATTATTTAAAGAAGAAGAAATAAATTAAAAGAAGAAGAGTTCAAAGGCTGAAAATAGCTTCTCAAAACCCAAAAACTTTATAAGTGAGAGGAGAAAAAATATCCACAGATCAGGTGCAAATGGACACCATTGCTATGTTCTCGGATAATCAGTACTGGCAAAGACATGGAGTCACTGGTCTCCTCACACACAGCTGGAACAAATACGAAGTGGTGTGGTCAATTTGAAAGACAGATTGGCATTTCCTTCAAAAGTTAGACACACTGTGCTTTGATTCAGCAAATCTACCTTCACATTTCTAGCCCTAGGATGTGAAAGTATGTCATAGAAACTTGAGCATGAAATGTTTATAACAGCCTGATCAAAAGACTAAACAAATAAACCTCAGGCCAGACTGTGGGTTGGCCCTGACACATACAGTCAAGTTACTGCCCTGGTGATGCCTAGGCACCTGTAAGAAAAACTCCTAATCCTCCACCCCAGCCACACCTACGGGCTGGGCCCATTAGACTCAAGTGCCTGACCAGGTCTCGCAAGTCCTGGGCAGCTAGAAGAAAGAAGCTAAAGTGTTCCTCCTTCTCTTCCTCCTCTTCCTCTTCCTCCTCCCCCTTCTCCTTCCCCTCCTTCTCCTCCGAAATCCCAGCATCCATCCTTGCCTCCCAGTCCCTCTTCACACAGCTCCTCCTCCTCTCCCCCCCTCCCCTTCTCCTCCTTCCCTGGGTATCACCTCACTGTGGCAGGTCAGGTCACTGCAGGACACGGTGCACCCTCTCCCACGGAGGTGAGACAAGGTTAGGCAGGTAACAGGTTCATGGAGAGCCTCTGATCCAGTTGTTGGGGGACCCACATGAAGACCAAATTACACCTCTGCTACATACATGTGGGGAGCCTAGGCCCAGCGCATGTGTGCTCTTTGGTTGGTGGTTCAGTCTCTGGGAATACCTAGAGGTCCAGGTTAGTTAACTCTGTTGGTCTTCCTGTCAAGTCTTTGTCCCCTTTGGGGCCCTTCAACTCTTTTGCGAGACTCCCCAAGCTCCATCTGATGTTTGGCTGTGGGTCTCTGCCTCTGCTTCCATTGCCTATGTTAAACCTCTCAGAGGACAGTTATGCTAGGCTGCCAGCTTAACACAGTATCATTAATAGTGTCAGGGACTGGTTCTTTCTTGCCCATAGGCTGGGTATCAACAAGGGCTAGTCATGGTTGGACATTCTCTCCATCTCTGCTCCATCTTTGTCCCTGCACATCTTAAAAGCAGGAATGTTTTGGAAGGCTTTGTGGATGGGTCATTGTCCTCATTCCTCCACTGGGAGTCTTGCCTGGCAACAGGAAGTGGCCACTTCAGATGCCATATCCCCCACTGGTAGGAGTCTCAGCTAGAGTCACCACCATGCACTCCCTGGGGCCTCCTCCCCTCCCAGGTCACTGGCGGGTCCTAGAGATGGCCCACCACCACCACCACCACCACCACCACCACCACCACCACCACCACCACCACCACCACCACCAAATTCTATTTTTCTCCCCTGCTCTCCCTATACCTGATCACCCCAGAGCCCGGCTACCCTCCTCTTTCCCTCTCCTACCCAGTTCCCTCCATCCATCCACCTTGATATCTGCTTTATTTCCTCTTCTGAGAAAGATCCAAGCATTTCCTTGGGTTATTTTGGCTTCTTTTGTTCTATGGGTTATAGGATGGTTGTCCTTTACTTTATGGATAATATCCACTTATACATGAGTACATATCATGCATATCCTTTTAGGTATGGGTTACCTCACTCAGAAAGATATTTTCTAGTTCCACCCATTTGCCTGAAAAATTCATAATGTCCTTGTTTTTAATAGCTGAGAGTATTCCATTGTGTAAATGAACCACATTTACTTTATCCATTCTTCAGTTGAGGGACATCTGGGTTCCTTCTAATTTCCAGCTATTCCACATAAAGCTGACTGAACATAGTTGATCAAGTGTCCTTGTGGGATGATGGAGCATCTTTAGGGTATACCCAGGAGTGATTTAGCTGGGTCTTGAGGCAGCACTATACCAATTTTCTGAGAAAAAGCCAAATTGATTTCCAAAGTGGTTGTACAAGTTTGCACTCCCACCAGCAGTGGAGGAGAGTTCCTCTTACATCCTCACCAGCATGTGCTGTCCCTTGAGATTTTGATCTTGGTCATTCTGATGAGTGTCAAGGTGGAATCTCAGAGTTGTTTTAATTTGCATTTCCTTGATGACTAAGGATATTGAACATTCCGAGTGTCTCTCAGCCATTAGGGAGTCCTCTGTTGAGAATTCTCTGATTAGCTCTGTACCTATTTTTAAAAATTGGGTTATTTGGGTTGTTAGTGTCTAACCTCTTGAATTCTTTATATATTTTGGATATTGAGCCTCTGTCAGATGTAGGGTTGGTGAAGATCTTTTCCCATTCTGTACAC
The DNA here is from genome assembly GCA_964023405.1 of Apodemus agrarius. NCBI lineage: Eukaryota > Metazoa > Chordata > Mammalia > Rodentia > Muridae > Apodemus > Apodemus agrarius. Next base: position 25,120,106 of record OZ030024.1, on the reverse strand, counting down.
AGGCTGCTGTTTCCTCCTCTTCTTCCTGTTCCTCCTCCTTTCCCTCCTCTTTCTCCTTTTCTCCTCTTCCTTTCTTAAGCCCCCTTCTTTAATAACCCACTAAGTGAAATTAGATTTTTAGATTTTTTTTGGTATTCTTTTCAAGACAGTGTTTCTCTGTGTAGCTCTGGCCATCCAGGAACTCTCTCTGTAGACCAGGCTGACCCAGAACTCAGAGATACATGCAATTCTGCCTCCCAAATGCTAGATTAAAGGTGTGCTCAGCTACTTCCAGGATCCAATGGGGATGACCTTAGACAAAATGCCCAGCACTGGAGAGAGAAAACCCGAAGAGACCCGTACCCAGTAGATGGGTATGGCCCCCAGCTGAGGGAGGGGCCACCCAGCCATCTCAATATTTTAACCCAGAATTGTTCCTGTCTAAAGGAAATGCAGGGACAAAAATGGAGTAAAGGCTGAAGGAAAGGCCACCCAGAGACTGCCCCACCTGGGGATCCATCTAATGCACAGACACCAAATTATGACACTGTTGCTGATGCCAAGATGTACTTGCAGGCAGGAGCCTGGCATCCCAGTCCTCTGAGAGACCCTGCCAGCAGGTGACTAAGACAGATGTGATACTTACAGCCAGCCATTGGACTGAGCCTGGGGACCCTTATGGAAGTGTTAGGGGAAGGACTGAAGGAGCTGAAGGGGATTGCAACACACAGGAAGAACAACAGTGTGGATGAACCAGAGCCCTTAGAGCTCCTAGGGACTAAGCCACCAACTAAAGCACATACATAGGCTTGTCTATTGCCCCTGCTACATATGGGGCAGACAACTGACTTTTCTGGCCCCAGTGGGAAGGGATGTGCTTGGTCCTTTAAGGCTTGATGCTCCAGAGAAGGGGGAAGCTAGCAGGGTAAAAAGGAAGTGGGTATGTGAGGGAGGACCCTCTTAGAGGTGAAGAAGAGGGGGAATGGGGTGGTGGCTCCTGGAGGGAGGATGGGTAAGAGGGACATTTGAAATATAAATAAATAAAATAATAATTTTTTAAAAAAATGTGTGCTCAGTCACCTCTGGCAGCCATGTGGAGAGAGACCACACCTAAGTTTCTAGTTTTGCCTGGAGCTTGCTCTATAGGTCAGACAGGTGTTACCTTGTGTTATCCCTAGCCTCTCAGCTCTCTGAGTAGCTAGGATTGAAAGCCTATATTATCTGATCTGGCTTTATTTTATTTTTATGGTGCCCAGCCCTTTGAACATATAGGGGAAGCTGTCTGCCACTGCTATAGCCCTAGCCTTACAACTGCTTTAAATGCTTAACACGAGTTTCATGACTTAGCAATTCTGCTCTAGCTTTCAAATTCAAAAATTTAATACACATGATCACCTGACATCATGTGTGAAAATATCCACACAGCTTATTAAAACCCAAACCTGCAATGGGAAGCCCTATAATCCTGTAACCCAACTACTCAGGAAGGCATGACAGTGAGATCATGTGTTCAGACCCCTCCTGGGCTATATAGAAACTGGGTCTCCAGAAAGAAGAGCTAATTAACAAGGACAACAGTTGTGCATAGACTGGTAATTGGATAAAATGTGTTGTGTGCACACTTGAATGTCATTCCACAATAAGGGGAAATGAAAACATGTGAAGTGACCTAACAAGTCCCAAAACATTCTATGTTGAGTTTGAGACAAGCCCCAGTATAGTAAGATAAAGCAATGTCATGTTTACTCTGAAGCAGGGTTAGGATACTGAATGGCAGGGAAAGGGTCTGAGGGAAGCATAGCATTTACTCATGGCTTACTAAACCATACACCTAAGATAGATGAATTTAATTGCATGTAAACAATCAACAGTAGTCTGAAGACAGAGTTCATAGGTGGAACCATTGCCTAACAATCACAAGTCCTAAGACCAATCCCTAACTCAAGCTATTAAAATGAGATAATTATTAAAGGTCTAGAGCATATTCTGAGTGTCTGTTCCTGGTTTAGTGTGTATGTACAGAGCTGATGAGCAGAGGCACACCAGCAGTAGGCACTTCAATCAGTCATGTGCACATAGAATGGAAACATCCTAAGTGGTCAGTCTCACTGAGAGGAAGGTCTTCCTGCCACCAGTTCAAGTCAGCAAGGACTTAATTTCATCCTTGTAATGGCCTTGTTTACACATCCTACCAGGAGAGAGCACAAGCAGTAATCCTTGAGACTGATACCCCAGAGAAGTGTTTCACACTACACAGCAAATCTGTGGGCATCTTGAATCTGAATTTCTCAAACTTTAAGCTATACATTTGTAACTGTTTGTAAGATACTGAGGTTATGATATTGTGTTTGTTTCAGAGATGTGGGTCTTGTTTCAGATTTATATAATTCTCCTATTTCAGCCCCACACATCTGAGAAGACACACTAGCTCCTATTCATAGTCAATGTTGTTTTAGGAACAGAATTCTGAAGGCCAAAAGACTTACGGAAAGTAGATTTTCTAATGGCAATTATATATATGAGAAAACGTGAACTTGCCGAGGGAAGGTACAGGATTTGATGCAGTCAGTTGCTGCAGTCCCTCGTCCCTGAATCATCCACTTCATGTGAAGAGGGTCTGGAACTTAAGAAAAGAGTGAGGATGGGGAGAAGATAATGGAAGGAAGGAAGGAAAAAAAGAGAGAAATGAAGGAAGGACAGAGGAAGGAAGGAAGGAAGAAAAGAAAGAGAAGCCTCGTCTCAATGAAGTGTTAAAGAAGTTGGGGTATTTTGGGGGTCACACATCCACACTGTTATGAGAGCTTTTATTGACTCTAATGAATGTTCACTCAGAATGATAAGGAACTACACACAAAGTGGTTTTCATACATGTCTGGTTTTCTTTTCTTTTTTCTTTCTTCCTTCCTTCCTTCCTTCCTTCCTTCCTTCCTTCCTTCCTTTCTTTCTTTCTTTCTTTCTTTCTTTCTTTCTTTCTTTCTTTCTTTCTTTCTTTCTTGGTTTTTTCGAGACAGGGTTTCTCTGTGTAGCTCTGGCAGTCCTGAAACTCACTCGGTAGACCAAACTGGCCTCAAACTCAGAAATCCACCTGCCTCTGCCTCCCAAGTGCTGGGATTATAGGTGTGCGCCACCACCGCCCGGCTTCATACATGTCTGAAAGGGCAAATGCTGAGTTAGAAATGGTTATATACTTGTTGGAACAAATAAATATAGATAAATGGACTTTAAACCTCAGAATTAACCCCATCTGCTTTCATTCTCACACACCTTTCCTGACACAGGACGCTACAGCTCTGCATGCTTGTCCTGAGAATCCTTTAGCTCCTGGATCTTCTGGGGCAGAATCTTGGTCCAGAACTGCAGCCTTCTGGCCTTCAGGGCTCGGCCCACAGCAGGCTGGGTGTTCAGCTGCATATACTGCTCATCTTGGTCCATCACAGGCCAGTAGGGCAGACCCTCGCTGTTGGGGTTCCTGTGGATATGCCAGGCAGCAGGGAAGAGTGAAGGTCTCTCTGACCCAAAGCCTGATCTCCTTCTTTGGTCAGGGCAGTGGATGAGCAGACCAAGGGCTTCAGGGGACAGATGGCCTGCTGTACTCATAGAGATACAAGTGTCATCACCACTGTCTACGCCAGGTAAAGCAAAGGGAGCAGGCTAGTTTTGTGTCTCCTTCTCAGATGCAAAATCTAAACAGTACCACAATAGTGTGGCTCCCCCACCCTGTCTCTGTGGGATGAACAGTGAGTGCAAGCTAGAAGGTATCTGCCGGAGTGTGCCCTGTGTTGAAGACTGTCATGTAATTAAGGACACATGCATACTAATAGAACACTGGAACCCTAGAAGGAGACTCAAAACTAAGTAGGTTAAGGAAAGGTGTGTTCTTACCCATTTCTTGCAAAGTTGGCCCAGTACTTCATCACTCTCCTCTTCAGCAGCTCCTCCTCCTCAGTGAGGTCAACTGCAGACAGAGGAGAACAAGAGTCCAAGTCCGAGCCTCATGCAGGTGCCACCTCATGCTCCCTGCAGCAACCACAGTCTGATGGCGAACCCTAGGCCTGGTTTATAGCCGCTTCCCTCGCACTCAGAATCCAGGATCCATCCAAGGCACTACTTGCAGTTTCTCAGGTTCATTTCTACACCAATGTACTCTCATTCCTTCTAGTGTAAGCTAGACAAGGAAAAGTTCATATTCTAATCCTAATATATTTTAGGGAGAGCTTGGATGTTTTTAAAGCTCAGCTATGGTGAACACTTTTTCCTGTCCCCTCAGACTCTCAGTTTCCCCAACTGGACAAGGAGCTCAATAACCACTCAGGAAATCAGCTGATGCTCCATTCACCTCTAGCAAAACATGAAAGACTCACATTTCAAGCCCCAGAAATAGGAGCCAAAGATGAAGTGAATGTCATCACCATGGTCCGCCTTCGGATAGAACGGCCTGACATGCTTGACGAAGCTGGGCAGATGCTGGAACTCATAGAAGTAGACAGGGGCCTGGGAACCTGGAGATGAGGACACATGCTGACATCGTGATTTCTCATATGGAGCTTAACTGCCTAAACTTTGGTGACAAGAAACTTTGCTCTACAGTTATCTGGAATCACGGTTGAGTGGTGATCATCAGAGTGGAGCATTGGATATGGGAAACTTTTGTTAAACAGGGACCTGGCATTCCATGTTGAGTGGATGACAAGCCCTTGAGGGCAACTAATATGTTTCCTCTTCTAGACCTGGATAGGATGCCAGCCTTTACACTAGACATAATGATTTAGTGGAGGAAAGCTGCCCGCTATCAGAGACACAATCAAGACATTGGTCTGTACTGGACACTGCAGAGCTCACCATGGTCCCACCGCTCTGAGCACCCCCTGTCTTTGCTCTTGTCCCAGATGTACTCACGCTGGAAATGTGCCACTTGGAGAGCAGGGATCACAAACATGAAGTCTGCCAGCATCTCTCTGAACTGTGCTTTCAGGGTCTCTGAGTCCTCAGTGTCCCCCATGTACTCTTCCATTATCAGGTCACTGCACCCTGGAGGCAGCATCTACATCAATAGGAATCAGGAAGAATGATGACAGGCAGACAGCAGCCTCTGAATAAGGACTGTGACCAGTGATATAAGAGGGTCTAGGGGGAAAGTTAGAAGCTTTGGGATGATCCAGCACAGAAAGACACACACACACACACACACACACACACACACACACACACACAGAGAGAGAGAGAGAGAGAGAGAGAGAGAGAGAGAGACAGAGACAGAGACAGAGACAGAGAGAGAAAGAGAGAGACAGAGAGACAGAGACACACAGAGAGAGAGTAAACATACAGGAACTCTCTCTATCAAGACAGGAGCCCAGGTCTCTCTTACCATCTGTGATGCTGCGCTCTTTAGAACAACTGGCAGGGTCTCTCTGGTTATCTTCTCTATGATATGATGAAGGTCCTTGATCTTGGAGGCAGAGGATAGTCTTAAGTATTGAGTGGTTTGGAATTACACCAAAGCATCTCTGAGTTCCTACCTACCACCATTTGTGTTTATGTTCTCAGTGACTTAGAACTAGGTCTCACCGTGAGGATTCCCCAGCCACATTCATTTGAGTTGACACCAATGATGCTGGGGACAGGGTGAAAATCCTTAGAGGCCAACAGCTCCTGAGGATGCTTGGGTAGGAACTTCCCATCCACCACACCAGGGATCATCTTGAAGACCTATACAGCATTGATGGTCAGTGCTGAAGATCACTCCAATAAATATTCTAATGCCCATGAAAATACACAGCAATTCCCTATATCCTATCTCGTCTCAGGATGCTATGCACACTCTAGAAGAAACTTGAAATCATGATTAGCCTGTCTTGTTCTTCTTGCACACTGTACTGAAAGGGCACCAAACCCTGGAGATGAGTTAGCACATTTGAGTGAGTGATGGTAATCCCACACCCTGTTCATCAGGTCCTCCAAGACACACAATTCTCCCAACCTGGTTAATAGCCAGGATCTCTTCTTTACTCTTTGCTCGCAGGCAGTGCATCAGGTCTTCAGAGTCCTTGGCTTCACAACCAGATAGGTTGGCTACTGTCTGTAAATGGAACAGACAATGGTTAGCTCATCCCTCCCAGCACAGAGCAGAGTCTTGTTTTATTCCAGTAGATGTCATTACCCTTAAATACCACATCCTAGTGTTTGTTGAGTATGAAAGAGTGAGTGGAATTGTTCACATTTTCTGTTGTTCAGAATTGACTGCTGGGAACGGACCTTCTACCTGTGAATTGTTTTGCTGTTGCTTTGGTGTGTGTGTGTGTGTGTGTGTGTGTGTGTGTGTGTTACTCATGGGTAACAATAGGTATGGTGTAGTGCATTTTGTCTGTAAAGGTCAGAGAATAATCTCAGCTGTTACATGTTACCATATATCTTATTCACATTTGTCTACATCAGCTTGGTTGGCTTATGACCTTCCAGGGAGTCTTCTGTCTTTGTTTCCTGTATCTCCATAGGAACACTGGACTCTCTGAAACATATTAAAACTACCAGCTTTGTATGGGTTCAGGGGATTTGAAGTTGGGACCTCACCCTTGTACAGCAAATATTTTTTACCAGCTGTCCTTTTCTCTCAATTCATGTGTTCTTGTTAGATTTCCTTTCTATCAACTCAAACCAGGATCATCTGGGAAGAGGAACTTCAGCTGAGAATATTGCCTCTATCAGACTGGCCTATAGGCAAGTCTGGGCATTATCCTGAGAAATGACTGATGGAGAAGAGCCCACCTCACTGTGGCAGTGTCACCCAAGGGCAGGTGTTCTGGGTTGTATAATAAATCTAGCTGAGAACACCATAGGTAACGATCCAGTAAGCATACCGCTCCTTAGCTTCTGATTCAGTTCTGGCCTCCAGTTACATGCCTGAGTGCACACTTCCCATCAAGACAGATTATAAACTGTGAGCTGAAATAAACCTTTTCCTCTCTAAGGTGCTTGTGACAATGGTCTTCATCACAACAATAAGAAACAAACTAGGAAGCAGTGCATAAGTGTTTTTGCTAATGACAGAAGACATGGGTAGAGGCTTGCTGTCATATAACATGTTCAGCTTACATAAAATCCAGTTAACTGAATCCCAGAGCACCAGAGGCAAAGGCTGAGGTAGCTGGTGTTCTTGAGGACACTTACCTTGTAGACCACTTCAGACGTGTCAGAGATGAGGTCAGGCAGCAGGGCCACTCCACTCTGCATAATGGCTCCATGAAAGAGCCCTTTGGACATGGGGGACACAACATGGGAAGACACACTTGTGCCTCCTGCTGAGCCACCAAATATAGTGACCCTGTCACGGTTGCCTCCAAAGTAAGCGATATTTTTCTGCACCCAGCATAGGGTGGCGACTTGGTCCAGGTATCCCCAGTTGCCTCTGGCATGCTGGTCTCCAGTGCTGTGAAGTAGCAGGAAGAAACATGCATGGATGCCCATGTGCTCCTTGGTCCCCGTTACCCAGCCAAGTCCCCAGCTCACCTGAAGAAGCCAAGGATACCCAAGCGATACTGGATGGCAACAATTACAATTTCCTCAGTGGCTGCCAGTGAGGATCCATCATTCATGGAAGCTGATCCTAGAACCAGCCCACCACCGTGGATCCATACCATCACCTGGAGACAGAAACTCAGATGCCAGGAGGCCCCCACATACCCCAAGCTTATTCAGACAGCCAACTATGTTATCAACTGTTCTCTGTGCAGGTTGACCTACAAACAGATGTCCTCAGGATCTCAGGAAGCGAGCCACAGATGGGGTGCTTTAGGCCTGTGAGCATATTTCCGTTCCCATTTTCCCAAAAGGAAATCTCAGTATGGATTCATGACTCTAGGTCTAAATTAAAGTAATCGTTACCCTCAGACCCATCAAAGTAGAAGCAAAAAGGAGTGTCTTCCTGAGGGGCTTTCCTGATTGCTAATCAGAATGACCATCAGATCCCATGGGCAGAACAGATAACTTGTAGTTAGTGAGTTGAGTGATGTCAATAACTAACTCTTGTGCACCATGTTGAGTAGGTCTGCCAAGCTGATAGAGGAATTCCTGGTTTAATCAAATCCCTAGATCCTCTTACCTCTCAGAGTGCCAGGACTCTGAGTCACACACACACAAGATTAGGCATCTCATCATGGGCTGACATGACTTTTTTGAACCCCAAAATTTAAGACTACTAATCTGGGTCGAACCTACAGTGGAGCTCAGAATTAGTTTTCCCTTCCCATCTTCCTGAGAAAGAAATGGTATGTTTTCCAGCTGACCATAGCCTGACACTCACAGGCAGGTTAGAGCCCTCCTGGGCATGGGCTGGTGTGACGATGTTGAGATACAGGCAGTCCTCAGACATAGGCTGCTTGGACAACTCTGTCTCCTTCACACCCTCTATAGTCATCTGCAGACACCTAGAGAAAATGGAAGAAAGCAAGTCCTACCCACGGTCGAGGGACCATTCCCTAGGCAGGGGGCTTCTGGACCGTGTAGGAATGGAGAGAGTCAGTGAGGGTTAGTAGGCATGCATGTGCCCTTTAAAGTCTGTTCCTGGTTATGGATGTGATGCGATCAGCTCTCTTAAACTTCAGCCTCTGTGGTTTTCCACCTATGGTTGATTATAAACTGGAATTGTAACCTATAATAAAATCCATCTTCACTAATTTACCCATGTAAGGACACTTCATCACAGAAATGCAAAGGGAACTAAGATCCTTGTGTCTAAGGGCACATAGCACTATAGGAATGAGTGGACAATACCATTCTATAGGGCAGTGAGACACTCTCCAGCTCATGCTCCAAGTACCCATAAGGTACCTCTTTGTTCCACATAGTCTCCAGAAAATGCCATAGAGCTGATGTGGAGGAAGCACAGCTATCTGTGTGGCCTAGGGCTGTGGCCTGAAGTCCCCTAAGTCCCAGAACTTACATGGCCGGCTGTGTGGTCCCATCTCTCACACCACTCCATGGCTCAGGGTCCTCAGGAGGTGCGAAGCGCAGTGGTCCTACAGGAGGCTTGGCAAAGGGAATTCCCAGGAAGACATGGACATCAGATTTAGTGTCTTTCACGTGGACAAGGCTGCCTCTCACCTGGCCCGTGTGCGTGTTCCTGATGGGACTGGCTGAGTCCCGGCCTGTAAGAGGAGAGATGCCATCAGCTGTCACCACACTTGGGAATTTCTACCGCATCATCACCATGGTACAAGGGGAAGGTAACCTGGGTCATCTCAGTTCAGCAGTAGGATCTGGATTCCCTAGGGACAAAAACCTTGCCCATTGATCATCTTGCAAAGTGACAGAGCTATTTTTTTTTTTTTTTTTGATTTGGTCTTTTCGAGAAAGGGTTTCTCTGTATAGTCCTGGTTGTCCTGGAACTCACTCTGTAGACCAGGCTAGACTCGAACTCAGAAATCTGCCTGCCTCTGCCTCCCAGAGTGCTGGGATTACAGGCGTGCGCCACCACCGCCAGGCTGACAGGGCTCTTCTCTAGTCAACAAAGTTACAGGGTCAGAGCCACTTGGCATTATAAAGGAACTATTGTCATTGTCCAAGTTCAGTGGGCTTTCTAGCCACAACCATTCACAGAGGAGAGACATCTTCTGCTTCTCATTCCTATAGTGAATGAGATAGTTTCATTGAAAGACCCTGGAATTCTGACACTTCTGCCTCCACCTCCAACGTGGTCTCTCACATCTCATTCCTATAGTGCTATGTACCCTTATACACAAGGATCTTAGTTCCCTTTGCATTTCTGTGATGAAGTGTCCTTACATAGGTAAATTCTGCTGTTCTTTTGTCCCTGTTGCCTCCTCAGTATGTGCTAACCTCAGACATCTCTGACCCACGTGTGCCCTGTTGGGATGTTAGAAAGCACACAGTCCCCACACTGTCATTTGTCATGCTGTGCGGATCCCCTTTTCCCTCCCGCTCCCTGGTGCCTTCCATCCCCAAGTTCAGCCTCTGAATCTGAAGAACTGGGACAGCTCTGACCTAAGTCCCCTCTGCTCATGTAGATAGTCTCACCGTGCATATGCTGGAGGAGAAGCAGGATCCCGCTGGCTACAACATACAGCAAATCACCAAGTCTAGCCAAAGGCATGGTTGAATCTGAGGCCTAAATCTGTGCTGCTGCAGATGAGAGTCTCACAGCAGGAAACCGAACAGATGGGCCTGGTCCAGGCAGGAATTTGTACCTTTGGGGTGTAGGTGTGGACATTTGATTGGATGGGGCAAAGTTCTCATTGCAGAAGAATTGACAAGGTTGAAGTCACAGGAAGCCAAGAGCCAGCGGGCAGGGCAAAGCCACCTCTGCTGTCTACTCCTTCCCTGGCCTCTTGAACAGACACAACATGGCATCTGAAGTCCTTCTGCAGTGCCAAGATCCCTGACCTCTAATATGGAGTCATCAGGATTCTTGGCTCTCCCACTCACCAACCCAAGGTAGGTGTTGCTGTGAAGATCGCTGAGCAGAAAGCTGTATCAGGAGAAGTCATTGGGTTCCTGTCAATTGGTACACAGTCATGATGCCAACATAAACAGAAGGACGAGGGCAGACGTTCCGAGTGTGCCTTTCATCCTCAAGAGCCCTCTGTGCTGACAATAGTTATAGAGTAGTGAGTCCACCCTGGAGGCCCTTGTCCATTATGGTGACCTCAGACTCACAGATACAATCCCCTAACCCCAATTATGTCATGATAGTTTCATTGAAAGACACTGAAATTCTGACACTTCTGCCTCCACCTCCAACGTGGCCTCTCACATCTCCAGCTAAGGTTTAGGTCAACTTCACAGTCATGTGTCCATTGGCAAACATTTTACCCTTTCCTACTATTTAGTTATGTGTTGCGTGCATGTATGGGCACTCAGGTTCCAGTACATACATGCAGAGGTCAGAACACAATTTGTAGCAGTCAGTTCTATCTATCCACCATATGGGTTCAGGGACCAAACTGAGATTATTATGCTTGGCAGCAAACTCCCTGACCAGCTAAGCCCCTTGTCAACTCCACCCCACTCCACCCCCACCACAATCTCACTTTGATGGGTTCTGGTATACATGTCCAGAATAGGAGTTTCAGAATCAAAAGTCCTAGTAAGTTATATCAAAGAATATACAACCAGGAGTTTATAACCAGCCACACCTGTCTTCCTAGAAGACGTGGTGTAGAAGTCAACATGGGGTAGTCTTTTGCATCTAAGGTTTGGCTTTGGCTTTATGGTTTCATCCCCAGGGAATATACAATCCCATAGCCCAGCACTGCAGGATTTCCTTTACAGCGCTGGTTTCTCCTGCTTCCCTGATACAGTGTTGTTTCTCCAATATATGCTTGTCTAATCTGTGATCCCAGGCCTTTCTGGAGGATGTCCTATTTTGGGGATCGGAAGGTCAAATCTCTGGGCCAAGCAGTTAATTTCTTTAATTTTCCGGAACCTTTTTTTGCTTTTACCTAACTCCAAATCGTTTTGTAGTTCAGCTGGAGGAAAGTCCCCATATCCCCCGCAAAGGACATTTATACCATTCAGAGGCCAGAGACATGTTAAAAAATGTTGACTGGAGAAAGCCCAGGTTCTCTTCTGTTGAGGGAGTCAGGGACACACAGTCTAACCAATAAACAGACAGACAGACAGAGGTCTAAAAGCAGAGGTCGAAAAGCAGAGGCTCAAAGTTCATGGAAACTTCTGCACACCCATTTAGTATATTCATTGTTGGCAGAGAAGTGGAACACCTGGCGCCCCCATACATGACTGGGGGAGACTCCAAACGGTGTAGTCACTTCTGTATTTTCCTTGGGTTGTGCGGAGGCAAAGCTGTAGGAAGAGTAGGTGTCAATACAGGCATGTACACATTTGAGGTGGCTGAATTCTGGAATGTGTGTCACACCCATTTGCCATAGAGCATTTAGCCTCAGGCCACAGGATTTCACTACATTTGGCTGGAGGGGGTCCCAAGGACAGAAATGGTCACAAACAGTACAAGTTTGTACCAAATGCTTACATGAGGCTGGTCTCAATTGGAGAAGAAGCTCGTGTAGGGAAATGGGAGGATTATCGAGAGTGTAGGGCTCCAGCCTGATGCAGTGGTGAGGCAGGTGTCTCTAGACTATGAGGTGACTGTGATGACATCTTCCAAGGTTTTAGGCCCCCTTAAGAGCTGAAAGTGGGGGACTAACTTCCCGGATGTGATAGGCAAACTAGGTGGGAACCAGGCCAAATTTCCCAGAAAGGTTTGAATGAATGCTAGAGTAGTAGGGAAGGAACAGAGTAGAATGGGGAAGGAGAATTGAAACTTTGGAGGTTTAATAATATCATCCAGTAGAAAAACCTCTAGGCTGTACTTTCCTTTATAAGGGCAGGAGAGGTGTCATCAATGTTTTTTCATTTACAGACACAGCAGGACACATTCCCAACTTTATTTATAGTCACAGCTGGAGACTTTCCAAAGCCTGGCTGTTATATGTAGGCAAAGGGGGAGACTGTTCTGAAGCCTTGCTTTTGTTTACAGACGTCCACCTCACCTGAGTCATCTCCCTCCCTCCCACCAACTCAGTTTCTGAAGCCATTACCAGGGTGGCAGTTGGAAGGGGTGACAATACCTTCACAGGTATCAGCCAAGGACAAAGGTTCAAGACTTTGTTATAAAACTTGTTTAATTAGCTGGGCAGTGGTGGCGCATGCCTTTAATCCCAGCACTTGGGAGGTAGAGGCAGGCGGATTTCTGAGTTCGAGTCCAGCCTGGTCTACAGAGTGAGTTCCAGGACAGCCAGGGCTACACAGAGAAACTCTGTCTCGGAAAAAAACCAACCAACCAACCAACCAACCAAACAAAACTTGTTTAATTGCCTGTCAGAAAATCTAAGTTGCTTACTCTTTTAGATCCCTTTTAACTCTCACTTTCAGCTGAGAGAGTTGGAGCTGCCCACAATGCTTGGAGATGTCCGCTTACCAGCTTGTGAAATGGGGGGAGGGTGTCTCCTGTTCAGGCACCAGCTGTGGAAACAGGGACCAGGAAGTGGGAGTTCACAACGATGCCCGGGATTCAGAATCCAGAGACCAGCATCAGAGTGCAGATCTAACTTTATTGTTTATTATATGAGCTTATACATATAGCTTTTTTTTTTTAGCTGATTGGGTATGTTTATATATTAAAGGGCAAATTGGGGTGCAACCTCTGTTGTTTTTTTTAAAGATTTATTTATTTATTTTATGTACAGTACACTGTCTTCAGATACACCAGAAGAGGGCATCAGATCCCATTACAGATGGCTGTGAGGTACCATGTTGTTGCTGGGAATTGAACTCAGGACCTCTGGAAGAGCAGTCAGTGCTCCTAACCTGTGCTGTTAAACAGAATCTGACTTGTCTGCTCAGAAGCCTGTCCAGGAGCCTGTAGGGGAGGGTCCAATCTCTCATAGAGATGTCTGTGAAGACAGGGGATGCAGCCACCACTATGGCGTGGGTCTTTGTATTGTCTCACCGGTATACTGGGAGCCATGCTGGATCTCATCCTGCGCACAGTGGATCAGGACTCTTCAAGTTTCAGGAGCCTGTGGCACCTCACTCCTCCAGGTTAATCTCCACAGTCCTAAGTCTGTTACTCCGTTCTGTATAGAGCAGTGCTTTTCCAACTTTGATTTGCACCAAAAGACTCTGTTGTAGAAGGAGCATGTGCCTGTATTTTGAGGAGGAAGGGCAATATGCACCTTGCTAACTCACACTTCTGTCTAGAACCATCCACAAAGCACAGTGTGATAATTTACCCCTAGAATCAGCCAGGGTGCCACTATCAATGCTTATCAAAGGTTGAGATTGTAGAAGCAGCAAGGTCAGCAAAGCCAGGCTCAAGAAATTACCAGACACATTAGATGGAAGAAAGGGTGTGAATTGTGCCTGCACGCCATAACGAAGAAGGTGGGAGAGGGCCTCTGCCATCGGATGTCTGATAACTCAGTTTATCTGTCCATTATCAGGTGATCAAGAATTACTATCAAGGGACCAACCTACAGAGAACTCCTTGTAATTTGAAATCCTAGTAGTTTGCCTTGGTCCAGCAAATGGTTTGGCTCACATGTAAAGTCCATGTACTCATTGACCTGTCTGGACCTGGTCTCATCCTTCTCTCCTATGGCATCCACCACGGGACCCACTCAAACCTTCAGCCTACAGTCCACAGTCCTGCAGACCACCAGCAGGTTTTCTATCCCATCCCCACATTTTGACATCCCTATCAACCCCCTGCTTCTACCTCTCAGTGAAACCGCTTTGAAAATTCTTGATTACTCTATGTATGGCCTCATTAGTCCTTCGAAGTAAAGGAAGGACTTTACTTCATTATAAAGTAATTTCATTATAAATATATAGTGAAACTGCAGTCAGAATGTAATATATGAGAGAGGAATAAGTAAAAAAAGAAAACATATAGTCATATATACAGACAGAATATAAAAGTATTTATTGTAAAATATGATCTGTGGGAAATAAATAAGATTGCAATAAAAGAACCTGCGTTTGCTTCAGCTGTCCCTGCAGGAGCTTGGTACCTAAGGACAGTAGGCAGAGTCGGGCCAGGTGCTAAGACAGGCCAAGGTCTACTGAGAGGGCTGTGTGCTGGGAACCAATGACCAGCCAGTGAGGCAAAGCTGGCTCCCATTCCTGCTCTTCCTTTGTCCCCTTGGAAGGCACAGCAGAGCTTCTGAAGCCCCCTCTCCAAACCTGGAGGCACCATTTTCAGAGTTATTGCAGTGACAGGTCAATGAAAGCATTGGGGTAAAGAGGAGGGGGATGTACTGGCTGGTTTTATGTGTCAACTTGATACAGGCTGGAGTTATCACACTGAAAGGAACGGTCCTTGAGGAAATGACTCTGAGATCCAGCTGTAAGGCATTTTCTCAATTAGTGATCAAGGGTGGGAGGGCCCAGCCTATTGTGGGTGGTGCCATCCCTGGGCTGGTGGTCCTGGGTTGTATAAGAGAGCAAGCTGAGCAAGTCAGGTGAAGCAATCTAGTAAGCAGCTCCCCTCCATGGCCTCTGCATCAGTTCCTGCCACCAAGTTCTTGCCCTGTGTGAGTTCCTGTTCTGACTTTCTTTGGTGATGAACAGCAATGTGAAAGTGTAAGCTGAATAAACTCTTTCCCAACTTGTTTCTTGGTCATGATGTTTTGTGCAGGAATACAAACCCTGACTAAGACAGCATGTTTCCATATGAAGGTAGAAATTGTCCTTTCTAGTTCTGAGAAGAATTGCACTGGAATTTTTGTGGTTGGAGCATTAAATCTATAGGATCCTTTTCATAGGATTTTTTTCTATGTTAATCTTAGTAATTCATGAGCATGGGATATCTTTACATCTTCTGATATGTTCTTCAATTTCTTTCTTCAATGACTTGAGGTTTTTATCTTGAGTTACCTCAGATATTGTTTATTATTTCCAGGTATTGTGAAAGATATTTCCCTGATTTCTTTTTTAGTCACTTGTCTCTGTATATAGGAGGATGGTTGATTTTCATGAGCTAATTTTGTATCTAGCTACTCTGCTGAAAGTATTTTTCAACTCTAGAAGTTTTCTGGTAGAAATTTTCAGGTCACTTATGCATACTCTCATGTCATCTGAAAATGCAGGTGCTTTGACATCTTCCTTTCCAATATATCTCCCTTTACTTTTTCAGTTGCCTTATTGCTTTAGTTTAGAATTCAAGTGCTATAATGGATAGGCATGGAGAGAGTGGACAAATTTGTCTTGTTCCTAATTTTGGTGGAATTGTTTTCAGTTTCTCTCCATTTAAGTTGGTGTTGCCTATGGCCTTGCTCTAAACCACATTTTTAATGTTATGGTGCATCTGTAATCTCTTCAGAAGTTTTATCAAGAAGAGGTATTGGACTATGTCAAAGGCCTTTTCTGCATCTAAGGGGGTGACCATGTGCTTTTTTAGTTTGTTTGAATGGTACATTACATTTACCATTTTATCTGTGTTGAGCCATCCCTGAATCTCTGGTATAGCGTGTACTTGATCACAGAGGATGATCTTTCAATGTGTTCTTGGTTTCAGATTGCAAGCATTTGATTATTTTTGTACCTATGTTTATGAGGAAAATTATGTTTTGGGTACCAAAGTAACTGTGGTTTTATAAAATGAGTTGGTCAAGGTTCCTTCTGTTTCTATTTTGTGGGATAACTTGAGGCGCATTGATACTAATTCTTATTTGAAATTCTTGTAGAATTCTTCACTATAACCATCTGGTCTTGTGCCTCTTGGTCAGAGTGTTTTACTGACTGCTTCTATTTCACTAGGGGTTATAGATCGGTTTAAATTGCTTATCTTATTTGATTTAACTTTTTGTAAGTGGTATGTCCTTGGAAAATTATCGTTTTCTTTTAGCTTTTCCAATTTGGTGAAGTGCAGGTTTTTAAAGTATGTTCTTAGGATTTTCGCAGTGTTGGTTATTATGTCCAAGTACTCATTTCTAGTTGTGTTAATTTGAATCTTCTCTTCCACCTTTTTTTTTGGAAAAGAGTTTGTAGAAGTTCCTGATTTTTTTAAAATAACCATCTCTGTTTTATTGTTTTGGTTTTTTTTAAATATTTTTGTTTGTTTTTGTATTATTGATGTTATCTCAGGGTTTGATTATTTCTGACATCCCAGGGAACCCAAGGAAAATACGAAAATGATCATTGCATTCATGAAAATGGCAGTTACAATGGGTGAACCCTTTTCTTTAAAAACAGACAACCAGCCTGCACCAAGAACGGGGAATAGGCCACTCCAGTGGTAATACCTCAAGATTCCCATGAAGAAAGCATGGTAGACCCAGCCCACTCTTCCCTCCAATAACAACTAAAGAAGGGGATACAGGGAGACCAAGGGCCAAATCCCCAAGACAAGTTAACACATGCCTTATTTATTAAAAACTTTGATAAATGAAGCCTATACCCTTCCTGTAATCATTGGGGTACCATGTTGCCCTGCATCACCCCTCTACCCTTGGTTTCCTAGAAGGATTCCCTAACCAACATCTGGGAGGATCAGCCTCACAGATAATCATGGGATGAGGTTTTGCTTTTTTTTTTTTCCCAAAAGGAGCTGAAAAACCCATCTGGGTTCCTGGCTGACCCATCAAGCCCTGTACTGTCAAAGACCTAGAGGGAACAGATGGAACCTCTGAGGATGGAATTTCAGATCCTCTCTCTAAGGGAGTCTGAGGGGGAAAGGGGACTACCACACTTATGGGGCAGCACTCTCCAGACTACAGACCAACAGGGAGAGGCCCACAGAGAACATGCTGGAGGAGAGGGTACCCTCAATCAACCCTTGCGCAAGTAAGTGACTTGGGGGGAGCCTCAAGGCCCTCATAAACCAACCCCAGAGAATGTCCCCTGAAGGGAAGGGGACAGGACCCTATACCTATTCTTGTTCCTGTGTGCAAGTGTAACAGTCAACTCACAGAGCCATGCCAGTCCCTTTTATGGGCAGCAGTGAGAAACCTACCAATTCCACTCCCTGTGAGTTGGGATTCCAGACTTCCTATAATGTAACAACAATAACCTGCTGATGGAAGAAAACCCTTTTCCAGTTAATTCCACCCTGGAAGTAGCCTCTAATGGTTCATACTGTGTTACGGAGGGCCCGGTGGGATTCGGCCTATGAAACTGCTTGTCCACTGGACTTTGTTGCTCTAGTCAAAGTAGTAACAAGTGATTTTCACAATTGGACTAATTGGCCATTCAGACTCCAGAGATGTTGGGCTGTTTCTAATTGTGCCCTTTCTGTAATTTATGACTCTATGACTCATTTCTGGTACACATTTATAAATGGTTCAATGGTAGGTATTAATTCAACTTTTTCAATAACCCCCCCAAACACCTCTCTTTTATCAGAGTCTATACCTTTTGTTCACCTGGAGCTCTCCTCCATATGTGATACATGAAATTTGTATGTGTGTGTGTGTGTGTGTGTGTGTCCTTTGTCCAGAATGGAAATATAGTTACACGGGATGTCTCTAAACTGACTTGCCGGTACCAGTGGCCTCCTGAATGGCATTCTGGGGGCAAGAATTTTGCAACATATTTTACCAATTTCTGCCTTATTTTTCCCAGCAAGCCCCACAACCAGATGATTGTTGGCCTCTCTGATCACTCTGAGGCCAGCCATACCTCTGTGGCCCCTGGTTCTGTATGGCTTATAGGCCATTCTTTCCTACAGCCAGGAACGCAGAGAACACAGGAGTGTAAGTTCACTTGGGACAGGGTCCACCAGGGCCCCACCTGCAAACAGGAGCTGGGCAGTGCCACAGCTGTCTGTGCACCTATCCTGCCAGGGGCATCTGCCCTGCAGGGAGTCCTGCAGTTAGCGGTGAGGCTACCATCTTCATTCCTGTGACTGAGAGGGCTGTTATAGCCAGGAATGCAGAGAACACTGGAGTGTAAGATCACTTGGGACTCAGTCTGGACAGGGCCCCACCTGCACCCAGGAGCTGGGTAGCACCACAGCACTCTGTGCTAGGGGAGAGACGGTCACCTAGGGGTGCTGAAACAGACTTGGAGACACACAGGAGGGACAAGCACCAGCCAAAGACAGCAGGACCAACTAACACCAGAGATAACCAGATGGCAAAAGGCAAACGTAGGAATGTTACTAACAAATCAAGGAACCATGGCACCTTCCGAACCCACAATAGCAAGTCGTGGATACCCCAACACACCAGAAAAGCTAGATTTGGATTGAAAATTACAGTTCATGGTGCTGATAGAGGGTTTCAAGAAGGACATAAATAACTCTCTTAACGAAATACAGGAGAACACAAGTAAACAGGGAAAAGCCCTTAAAGAACACAACCAAACAGGTGAAGGAATTGAACAAAACCATCCAGGATCTAAAAATGGAGGTAGAAACAATAAAGAAACCACTGCCCCCTCTCTCCATATCTTTTCAATATAGTACTTGAAGTTGTAGCTAGAGCAATTAGACAACATAAGGACATCAAAGGGATACAAATTGGAAAGGAAGAAGTCAAACTATCACTATTCATAGATGATATGATAGTATACTTAATTGACCCAAACACTCCACCAGAGAACTCCTACAGTTGATAAACAACTTCAGCAAAGTGGAAGGTTATAAAATCAACTCAAGCAAATCAGTAGCCTTCCTATACTCAAAGGATAAGCAGACTGAGAAAGAAATTAGGGAAATGACACCCTTCATAATAGCCACAAACAATATAAAGTATCTTGGTGTGACTTTAACCAAACAAGTAAAAGATCTGTATGACAAGAACTTCAGGTCTCTGAAGAAGGAAATGGAAGAAGACCTCAGAAAATGGAAAAATCTTCCATGCTTGTGGATTAGTAGGATTAATAAAGTAAAAATGGCCATCTTTCAAAAAACAAAATACCAGTGCAATTCCCATCAAAATCCCAACTCAGTTCTTTATAGAGCTAGAAAGAGCAATTCTCAAATTCATCTGGAATAACAAAAAACCCAGGATAGCGAAAACTATTCTCAACAGTAAAAGAACTTCTGGGGGAATCAGTATCCCGGACCTCAAGCTATACTACAGAGCAATAGTGTTAAAAAATTGCATGGTATTGGTACCATGACAGGCAGGTAGATCAATGGAATAGAATTGAAGACCCAGAAATGAACCCACACACCTATGGTCACTTGATCTTCAACAAAGGAGCCAAAACCATCCAGTGGAAAAAAGATAGCCTTTTCAACAAATGGTGTTGGTTCAAATGGAGGTCAGCATGCAGAAGAATACAAATTGATCAATTCTTATCTCCTTGTACTAAGCTCAACTCCAAGTGGATCAAGGATCTCCACATAAAACCAGACACACTGAAACTAATAGAAAAGAAACTGGGGAAGACCCTTGAGGACATGGGCACAGGGGGAAAGTTCCTGAACAGAACACCAATAGCTTATGCTCTAAGAGCAAGAATTGACAAATGGGACCTCATAAAATTACAAATTTTTTGTAAGGCAAAGGACACTGTCAATTGGACAAAATGGCAACCAACAAATTGGGAAAAGATCTTCACCAACTCTACATCCAACAGAGGGCTAATATCCAATATATACAAAGAACTCAAGAAATTAGACTCCAGAGAGCCAAATAACCCTATTAAAAATAGGGTACAGAGCTAAACAAAGAATTTTCACCTGAAGAACTTTGAATGGCTGAGAAGCACCTTAAAAAATGTTCAGCATCATTAGTCATTAGAGAAATGCAAATCAAAACAACTCACATGTGAGATTTCACCTCACACCAGTCAGAATGGCTAAGATTAAAAACTCAAGAGACAACAGGTGCTGGCGAGGATGTGGAGAACAAGGAACACTCCTACACTGTTGGTGGGACTGCAAGATGGTACAACCTCTCTGGAAATCAGTCTGGTGGTTCCTCAGAAAACCGGGAATGACACTTCCCGAGGACCCTGTTATACCACTCTTGGGCATATACCGAGAGGATTCCCCAGCATGCAATAAGGACACATGCTCCACTATGTTCATAGCAGCCTTATTTATAATAGCCAGAAGCTGGAAAAAACCCAGCTGTCCCTCAATGGAGGAATGGATACAGAAAATGTGGTATATTTACACAATGGAATACTACTCAGCAATTAAAAACAATGAATTCACGAAATTCTTAGGCAAATGGTTGGAACTGGAAAATATCATCCTAAGTGAGGTAACCCAATCACAAAAGAACACATATGGAATGCAATCACTGATGAGTGGATATTAGCCCAGAAGCTCTGAATACCCAAGATTTCCAAGAAGAAGGAAGGAAAGGGCCCTGGTCCTAGAAAGGCTTGATGTAGCAATGCAGGGGATTACCAGGACAGAGAAGTGGGAAGGGGTTGATTGAAGAATGGGCAGAGGGAAGAGAGCTTATGGGACTTATGGGGAGAGGGGGGAACCTGGAAAAGGGAAATTATTTGGAATGTAAACAAATAATGTAGAAAAAAAAAGAAATCACAAGGGAAAACTCTGGACATAGAAAACCTAGGAAAGAAGTCAGGAGTCATGGATGCATCAACAACAGAATATAAGAGATAGAGGATAGAGTCTCAGATGCAGAAGATGTCATAGAAAAAGCATTGACCCAACAGGCAAAGAAAATGCAAGATGCAAAAAGCTTCTGGCCCAAAACATCCAGGACAATCTGAGAAGACCAAATATAAGGATTATAGGTTAGGAGAGAGCGAAGATTTCCAATGTAAAGGGCCAGTAAATGTCTTCAACAAAATTGTAGAAGAAAACTTCCCTAACCTAAAGAAAGAGGTGCTCATGAACATACAAGAAGCCTACAGAACTCCAAATAGACTTGACAAGAAAAGATATTCCTCCCGTCACATAATAATTAAATGCCAAATGAATAATTAAAATGCCAAATGCACCAAACCAAGAAACAATGTTAAAAGCAGCAAGGGAAAAAGGTCAAGTAACTTATAAAGGCAGACCTATCAGAATTACACCATACTTCTCACCAGAAACTATGAAAGCCAGAAGGTCCTGGGAAGATCTCATACAGACCTTAAGGAACACAAATGCCAGCCCACACTACTATACCCAGCAAATCCCTCAATTAGCATAGACGGAGAAACCAAGGTATTCCATGACAAAACCAAATTTATGCAATATCTTTCCACAAATCCAGCCCTTCAAAGGATAATGAATGGAAAATACCAACAAAAGGAGGGACATTACACACTAAAAAAAGCAAGAAATTAATCTTCTTTTAACAAACCAAAAAGAAGAAAGACACACAAATATAACTCCACTTCTAATAACAAAAAATAATAGGAAGCAACAATTATTCTCCTTAATATCTCTTAGTATCAACGGACTCAATTATCCAACAAAAAGGCATAAACTAACACACTGGAGACATAAGCAGGACCCAACATTTTGCTGCATACAGGAAACTCACCTCAGGCACAAAGACAGGCACAAAGGCTGGAAAGCAATATTCTAAGCAAATGGTCCCAAGAAACAAGCTGGTGTAGCCATTCTAATATTGAATAAAATCTACTTCCAACCGAAAGTAATAAAAAAAGATAAGGAAGGACACTTCATACTCATCAAAGGAAAAATCTACCAAGGTGAACTCTCAATTCTGAACATATATGTTCCAAATATTAGGGCACCCACATTCATAAAAGAAACTTTACTCTTTCTCCACATCCTTGCCAGCACTTGTTGTCTCTTGAGTTTTTAATCTTAGCCATTCTGACTGGTGTGAGGTTGAATCTCAGGGTTGTTTTGATTTGCATTTCCCTGATGACTAATGATGTTGAACATCTCTTAAGGTGTTTCTCGGCCATCCAAATTTCTTCTGGTGAAAATTCTTTGTTTAGCTCTGTACCCCATCTTTGATAGGGTTATTTGGTTCTTTGGGGTCTAACTTCTTGAGTTCTTTGTATATATTGGATATTAGCCCTCTGTCGGATGTGGGGTTGGTGAAGATCTTTTCCCAATTTGTTGGTTGCCGTTTTGTCCTTCTGACAGTGTCCTTTGCCTTGCAGAAACTTTGTAATTTTATGAGATCCCATTTGTCAATTCTTGATCTTAGTGCCTAAGCTATTGGTGTTCTGTTCAGGAACTTTCCCCCTGTGCCCATGTCCTCCAGGGTCTTCCTAAGTTTCTTTTCTAATAGTTTCAGTGTGTCTGGTTTTATGTGGAGGTCCTTGATCCACTTGGAGTTGATCTTAGTGCAAAGAGATAAGAGTGGGTCAATTCGCATTCTTCTGCATGCTGACCTCCAGTTGAACCAGTGCCATTGTTGAAAAGGCTATCTTTATTCCACTGGATGGTTGTGGCTCCTTTATCAAAGAGCAAATGACCATAAGTCTGTGGGTTAATTTCTGGGTCTTCAATCCTATTCCATTGATCTACTTGCCTGTTGCTGTACCAATACCATGCAGTTTTTAACACAATTGCTCTGTAGTACTGCTTAAGGTCAGGGATATTGATTCCCCCAGAAGTCCTTTTATTGTTGAGAATAGTTTTAGCTATCCTGGGTTTTTTGTTGCTCCAGATGAATTTGAGAATTGCTCTTTCTAGATCTATGACGAATTGATTTGGGATTTTGATGGGGATTGCATTGAATCTGTAGATAGCTTTTGGCAAGATGGCCATTTTTACTATATTGATCCTGCCAATCCAGGAGCAAGAAATATTTTTCCATCTTCTGAGGTCTTCTTCGATTTCTTTCTTCAAGGACTTGAAGTTCCTGTCGTACAGATCTTTTGCTTGTTTGGTTACACTCCTCCACTTTTGGTGGGATTGCAAAATGGTAAAACTGCTCTGGAAATCAGTTTGGCAGTTCCTCAGAAAATTGGGCATGTCACTTCCAGAGGACCCTGGCATACCACTCCTGGGCATATACCCAGAGGATTCCCCTGCATACAATAAAGACACATGCTCCACTATGTTTATAGCAGCCTTGTTTAAAATAGCCAGAAATTGGAAGGAGCCCAAATATGTCTCAAAGGAGGAATGGATACAGAAAATGTGGTATATTTATACAATGGAATACTACTTAGCAATTAAAAATAATGAATTCATGCAATTTGTAGGTAAATGGTTAGACCTGGAAAATATCATCCTGAGTTAACCCAATCACAAAAGAATACACATGAAATGCAATCACTGATAAGTAGATGTTAATGAGCCCAGAAGCCCTAAATGCTCAAGGCACAATTAGCAAGTCAAATGATTCCCAAGAAGAAGAAAGGAGAGGACCCTGAGCCTGTAAAGATTGGATCCAGTTTTGTAGAGAAACCGTGGGGGGAGGGGGAATGATTGGGGAATAGTTGGGGGGAGAGGAATTATGGGACGTATAGTGTGTGTGTGGGGAACTGGGAAAGGGGAAAGCCTTTGGAATGTAAACATAGAATATAGAAAATAAAAATTAAAAAAAAGAAACTTTACTAAAGTTCAAAGCACACATTGCACCCCATACAATAATAGTGGGAGACTGCCACACCCCACTCTCATCAATGGACAGACCATGGAAAAACAAACTAAACAGAGGAACAGTGAAACTACCAGAAGTTATGAACCAAAGGATTTACAGATATCTATCGGACATTTTATCCTAAAACAAAATAATATACCTTCTTCTCACCATGTCATGGAACCTTCTCCAAAACTGACCATATAATTGGTCACAAAACAGGCCTCAACAGATACAAGAAGATTGAAACAGTCCCATGCACCTTATTAGATGATCACAGATTAAAACTGATCTTCAATAACATCAAAACAATAGAAAGCCCATATATATGTGGAAGCTGAACAACACTCTACTCAATGATAACTTGGTTAAGGAAGAAATAAAGAAAGAAATGAAAGACTTTTTAGAATTAATGAAAACAAAGGCATAACATACTTATGGGACACAATGAAAGTAGTGCTAAGATGAAAACTCAAAGCTCTGAGTGCCTTAAAAAAGAAACTGGAAAGAGCATATGCTAGCAGCTTAACAGCACAGCTAAAGGCTCTAGAACAAAAAGAAGCAAATAAACCCAAGAGGAGTAGACGGCAGGAAATAATCAAACTCAGGGCTGAAGTCAACCAGGTAGAAACAAAAAGAACTATACAAAGAATCAACCAAACCAGGAGCTGGTTCTTTGAAAACAAAACAAAACAAAACAAAACAAAACAAAACAAAACAAAACAAAACAAAACAATCATAGATAAACCCTTAGCCAAACTAACCAGAGGGCACAAAGACAATAGCCAAACCAGCAAAATCAGAAATTTAAATGAAGGCATAACAACAGATACTGAGGAAATCCAAGAAATCATCAAATCCTACTACAAAAGCCTATACTCAACAAAACAGGAAAATCTAGATGAAATGGACAATTTTTTAGACAGATACAAGGTACCAAAGTTAAATCAGGATCAGATAAATGATCTAAACAATCCCATGATCCCTAAAGAAATAGATGCAATCATTAATAGTCTCCCAACCAAAAAAGCCCAGGACCAGATGGGTTCAATGCAGAGTTCTATCAGACTTTTAAAGAAGACCTAATTCCAACACTCTTCAAACTATTCCACAAAATAGAAACAGATGGAACACTACCCAATTTGATTTATGAAGCCATAATTACTCTGATACCTAAACCACACAACGACCAAAGAAAACTTTAGACCAATTTCCCTTATGAACATTGATGCAAAAAAAAAAAAAAAAAAAACCTCAATAAAATTCTTGCCAACTGAATCCAAGAACATATCAAAACAATCATCCACTCATCCACCATGATCAAGTAGATTTCATCTCAGGGATGCAGGGATGGTTCAATATATGGAAATCCATCAATTTAATCCACTATATAAACAAACTCAAAGAAAAAACCCCACATGATCATTTTTTTAGATGCTGAGAAAGCATTTGACAAAATCCAACACCTCCTCAAGATAAAAGCCTTGGGAAAATTAGGAATTCAAGGCCCATACCTAAACATAGGAAAAGCAGTATACAGCAAACCAGTAGCCAACATTGAACTAAATGGAGAGAAACTTGGAGCAATCCCACTGAAATCAGGGACTAGACAAGGCTGTCCACTCTGTCCCTACCTGTTCAATATAGAACTTGAAGTCCTAGCCAGAGCAATTAGACAACAAAAGGAGGTCAAAGGGAATCAAATTGGAAAGGAAGAAGTTAAAGCATCACTATTTGCAGATGATATAATAGTGACCCCAAAATTGTACCATAGAACTCCTAAACCTGATAAACAACTTCAGGAAAGTAATTGAATATAAAATTAACTCAAACAAATCAGTAGCCTTCCTATACTCAAAGGAAAAAGGCTGGGAAAGAATTTAGGGAAATGACACCCTTTACAAAATCCACACACACAGAGCAAAAGGAGAATCTTGCTGAGACCTTTGTATACACGTAGGCACAGAAAATCAGGACTGCTTATGGACCACACGGCATCCAAAGCAGAACCTTTTCTGAGGTAAAGAGAATTAACAAAGCCATGGTGTCCAACTGCTTATCATCCCCTAATATCAAGACTTGGAGCATACAGAACTTTTAGGTCATTGGGTGGTTTTCCACCACAATTTCCTGATCCTTTTTAAAAAAAAGTATTTATTTATTTCTCTCTCTCTCTCTCTTTTTAAAATTTTCTATATTCTTTGTTTACATTCCAAAGGCTTTCCCCTTTCCCTGTTCCCCCCTCACCATATGTCCCATATGTCCTCTTCCACCCCCCCCCCGCCTATTCCCCAATCACCACCCCACCATTTCTCTGCTCTATTCTGGTACTCCACCATTTCTCTGCTCTATTCTGGTACTCTCCTACAAAACTGGATCCAGTCCTTTCAGGACTAGGGTCCTCTCCTTCCTTCTTCTTGGGAATCTTTTGACTTGCTAATTGTGCCTTGAATATTCAGAGCTTCTGGGCTCATTAATATCCACTTATCAGTGATTGCATTTCATGTGTATTCTTTTGTGATTGGGTTAATTCACTTAGGATGATATTTTCCAGATCCAACCATTTGCCTACAAATTGCATGAGTTGATTATTTTTAATTGCTGAGTAGTATTCCATTGTATAAATATACCACATGTTCTGCATCCATTCTTCCTTTGAGGGACATCTGGGCTCCTTCCAACTTCTGGATATTATAAATAAGGCTGATATGAACATAGTGGATCATGTGTCTTTATTGTATGCAGGGGATTCCGCTGGGTATATGCCCAGGAGTGGTATGCCAGGGTCCTCTGGAAGTGTCATGTCCAATTTTCTGAGTTCAGACTGATTTCCAGAGCGGTTGTACCATCTTGCAGTCCCCCCAACAGTGTAGGAGTGTTCTTTTTTCTCCACATCCTCTCCAGCACCTGTTGTCTCTTGAGTTTTTTTTTGAATTTGTTTACTTTAATACATGAATATATTTTTAAAAACATATTAACATATTAACAGTACGATGTGATGCCTTGGTACATATTACACTGTATAATCAATATAAGCGTATCATCAATTCAAACATTTTCTTTTTTTATTGCAATTTTTTTTAAATTTTTATTTTCTATATTCTATGTTTACATTCCAAAGGCTTTCCCCTTTCCCAGTTACCCCCCACCATATGTCCCATAATTCCTCTCCCCCCCTGCTATTCCCCACTCATTCCCCCCCCACCCCCCCGCCACGATTTCTCTGTTCTGGGTCTACAATACTGGATCCAATCTTTACAGGCCCAGGGTCCTCTCCTTTCTTCTTCTTGGGAGTCATTTGACTTGCTAATTGTGCCTTGAGTATTTAGGGCTTCTGGGCTCATTAATATCCCCTTATCAGTGATTGCATTTCATGTGTATTCTTTTGTGATTGGGTTAGCTCACTTAGGATGATATTTTCCAGATCTAACCATTTACCTACAAATTGCATGAATTCATTATTTTTAATTGCTGAGTAGTATTCCATTGTATAAATATACCACATTTTCTGTATCCATTCCTCCTTTGAGGGATATCTGGGCTCCTTCCAATTTCTGGCTATTATAAACAAGGCTGCTATAAACATTGTGGAGCATGTGTCTTTATTGTATGCAGAGGAATCCTCTGGGTATATGCCCAGGAGTGGTATGCCAGGGTCCTCTGGAAGTGACATGCCCAATTTTCTGAGGAACCGCCAGACTGATTTCCAGAGAGGTTGTACCATCTTGCAGTCCCACCAACAGTGTAGGCGTGTTCCTTTTTCTCCACATCCTCGCCAGCACCTGTTGTCTCTTGAGTTTTTAATCTTAGCCATTCTGACTGGTGTGAGGTGGATCCTGATCCTTAATACAGCAGGTTGGGCGTTTTATGTGCAGGACACAGCTGTCATTGTCCTAGCAATCTCTCATGTGAGTCCTGGCACAGATAACAATGATGACGCTAATGTTGTGTGTGTGTGTGTGTGTGTGTGTGTGTGTGTGTGTGTGTATTGGGTATGTATGTCTCTGGCTGTGTGTGTTCCTGGCTGTGTCTGTGTGTTTGTGTCTGTGGGTGAGTCTGTGTATATGTGTGGATCATTGTGTATTTGTGCCTCTTTGTATATGTGTGATGGGCGTGGTTGTGTCAATGTGTATGTGTGAATCTGTGTGTCTCTGTGTACCTGTCTGCCCGTGTGTCAGTCTGTGTGTGTGTGTGTGTGTGTGTGTGTGTGCGTGTGTTGGGTATATATGTCACTGGCTGTATGTGTTCCTGACTGTGTCTGTGTGTTTGTGTCTGTGGGTGAGTCTGTGTATATGTATGGATCTGTGTGTATTTGTGCCTCTGTGTATGTGTGTGATGGGGGTGGTTGTGTCAATGTGTATGTGTGAGTCTGTGTGTCTCTGTGTACCTGTCTGCCTGTGTGTCAGTCCATCTGTCTCTCTGTCTCTCTCTCTCTGTCTCTCTGTCTCTCTCTGTCTCTGTCTCTGTCTCTGTCTCTGTCTCTCTCTCTCTCTTTCTGTGTGTGTGTGTGTGTGTGTGTGTGTGTGTGTGTGTGTTGGAATGTGCTGAAGTTTCTTCCCAGTCCCCAGGAATGGAGATACTATGAGGTTCATGCTAACATGCTCAGAGCACCTGTGAATATGTTTAACTGTGAGGTGTGTCTTGGCAATGGAATGGAAGCATTAGAAGATCCAGATTTGTCCAGGAGAAGAGCATCCTATTCCTGCCTCCCTGAGTACCTGGCCTTGTATAGACACTTATTTCTAACTTTCACAGACCCGCTGAGATTCTTAGGTTGCTTGTGAAACAATCTCTCTCCTGAGCTTCCATGTTCATTTACTGATGTCCCTAAATCTTCTCTGGGCCCTCTATTAAAAATATCTCTTGTACTTTATGCCATCATACAATAGTGTCGAATGTTACTCTATCTGCCTCTGAGTTCTCCTAAGCACGTTTTCTCTGTCATTATCGGGCTCTATATCTCCTTCTCTAGATCCCCATGTTCCCAGGCACCCTACATATGACAAACCTGTGTCTTCCCGGGGTGCTAGCTTTTGCAGGATTCATGCAGTAACATGAAGGCCAATTCTCAGACATTACTAAAATGATGATTCTTGTAATGTCAATCTTCCACAACAGGAAGCACCTTGACTGTGCACCTATTGACAGGAGCTTTACGGCGTCTCCTGATACAGCTTTCTGCTCCCGGATCTTCAGCAATACCTATGTTCAGCTGGTGACTCCATATTGGAGGTCAGGGAGTGCAGAAGGACTTCAGATGCCGTGTTGTGTCTGTTCAAGAGGCCATGGAGGGAACAGAAACTACAGAGGTGGCTTTGCCCTGCCTTTTGGCTCTTGGTTTCCTGTGGCTTCTGCCTAGCCAATTCTTCTGCAATAAGAACTTTGCCCCATGCAATCAAATGTCCACACCTACTCCCCTAAAGGTATAAATTGCAGCCTGGACCAGGCCAGTCTGTTCTGTTTCCTGCTGCGGGACTCTCATCTGCAGCAGCACAGGTTTATTCCTGAGATTCAACCATGCCTTTGGCTAGACTTCCCGGTTGGCTGTGTGTTGTAGCCAGTGTGCTCCTGCTTCTCCTCCAGCGTGTGCATGGTGAGACTATCTATATGAGCAGAGGGGACCAGGGTCAGAGCTGTCAGAGGCTGGGCTTGGGGATGGAAGGCACCAGGGAGGAAAAAGAAGCTGGTGGAGAATGACAGTTGACAGCATGGGACTGTGTTCTTTCTAATGTCCCACCAGGGCACACAGGGGCCAGAGATGTCTGAGGTTAGCACTTACTGAGGAGGCAACAGGGACAGAAGAAGAAGCAGGACATGTCCCTCCTCTGCATGTGGTTGTGGCTAAATATCCCACTGAACTTGGATAATGACAACAATTCCTCCATCATGCCCATCATTTTGTTGACTGTCATTTTGTTGACTATGGAAGACCCCTGTAACTTTTCTTTTTCTTTTTTAAAGATTTATTTATTTATTTATTTATTTATTTATTTATTTATTATATGTAAGTGCATTGTAGCTGTCTTTAGACACACCAGAAGAGGGCATCAGATCTGATTACAGGTGGTTGTGAGTCACCATGTGGTTGCTGGGATTTGAGCTCAGGACCTTTGGAAGAGCAGTCAGTGCTCTTAACCACTGAGCCATCTCTCCAGCCCACCCTGCCACTTTTCAAGAGGGTCAGTGGACAGGGTTTCTGTCCCTCGGGAAAGCAGAAGCTCTTATTTCCTCATCCTACTGCTGAACTGAGATGACCCAGGTTACCTTCCCCGTGTACCATGGTGATGATGATGTAGAAATTCCCAAGTGTGGTGACAGCTGATGACATCTCTCCTCTTACAGGCCAGGACTCAGCCAGCCCCATCAGGAACACGCACACGGGCCAGGTGAGAGGCAGCATTGTCCATGTGAAGGACACTGAATCTGATGTCCACGCCTTCCTGGGAATTCCCTTTGCCAAGCCTCCTGTAGGACCACTGCGCTTCGCACCTCCTGAGGACCCTGAGCCATGGAGTGGTGTGAGAGATGGGACTGCACAGCCGGCCATGTAAGTCCTGGGACCTAGGGGACTTCAGGGCTCAGCTCTAGACCACACTGCAGTGCTTCCTCCACCTCAGCTCTATTGCAGTTTCCTGCCTGTGCTGGGGCGTCTCCCATTCATGTCCCTGGTGAATGTGCTAAGGATTAGAGTGAAACAGCTGTACCAGCCTGCTGGGTCAGAGCTTGGCACCTGTAGAGACTTAGGTGTAGGAACTGCAGTAAGGAGCAGAGACTGAGCCCATTCTTCACTGTCCACTGTCCCTGTGCCATTGACTAAGGAAAAAATACACATGCTTCCAACTGGAGACTGTGTGGAACGAGGAGATTTTTAACTGGTACTGGGAAGTAAAATGAAGAATGTCTCACTACCCTAGATGGTATTGTCCACTCATTCCTCTAGTTGCTATGTGGGCACAGTAACCCATACCCAAGTATCTTATTTCCCATTCTGTTGCTGTGATAAAGTATTGTTACATAAGCAACTTAGTGAGGAAAGACTTTATTATGGATCACAATTCCGTTTACAATCAGCCATGGGTGGGAAAGCACAGAGACAGAAGTTTAAAGGACACATGCATGCCTACTAACCTTCACTTACTCTCTCCATTCTTAAACAATCCAGAAGCCCCCTGCCTAGGGAATGGTGCCTCCTACCATGGGCAGGTATTCCTATTGCAATGAATATGATCGACGTAATTTGCCACTGGCACGTCAACCAGCCAACAGGACCTAGACAATCCCTCAGTAAGACTCTTTTTCCAGGTGATTCTACAGTGTGTCAAGTCAACAATCAAAAGTAACCACCACTTCGGGACTTAAATTTTACACACAGGATTGAATGTTGGAACAAAAAGCCAATCATTTTCAATGACGCAGTGGGAAGTCTCCGTATACCAGCCCCCAGGATTTTCCTATAGATGGACAGTCCTCCCTGAAAAACCTGTTCCCATTTCCATTTCCACAGGGCTGCTTGCATTTACTGTGGTTGGGATTTTTAGAGACGAGTCATGTGCTAGCAGGCCATGGTGGAAAGCAGTAGCTATAAGTGGGTCAGGGAAAGTTCAGACTAAGATACAGATTTGATCACCTCATATCATGGACTTCCTGCCTTCCTTTTCACTAGGTGTCTGCAGACTGATATGATGGTTTCAGAGGGTATGAAGAAGATGGGGTTGACCACGATTCCCATCCCTATGTCTGAGGACTGCCTGTATCTCAACATCTACACACCAGCCCATGCCCATGAGGGCTCTAACCTGCCTGTGAGTAACAGGCTATGATCAGCTGGGGAACAGGTCATTTATTTCTCTAGAAGATGGGAGGGGAAAAATAATTCTGAGCTTCACTCTAGTTAAGGTCCTGTAGCTCTGGTAAGTAAGAGTATCTAGGTGAATTCTTCTATCAGCTTGGCTGATCCACTCAAGCTAACCCAAATTTCTAGCTGTGATTTATGTATTCTGCTTAACAGGATCTGATGGCCATTCTGATTAGCAGTCACGAAAGCCCATCACGAA
The DNA here is from genome assembly GCA_964023405.1 of Apodemus agrarius. Classification (NCBI taxonomy): domain Eukaryota; kingdom Metazoa; phylum Chordata; class Mammalia; order Rodentia; family Muridae; genus Apodemus; species Apodemus agrarius. Next base: position 25,088,110 of record OZ030024.1, on the reverse strand, counting down.
GGCTCTCCTTTTTTGTTCTACTTAGATGGGTCTGAGGGTAATGATGACTTTAATTTAGATCTAGTCTCATTGATCCATACCGAGATTTCTTTTTGGGGAAGTGGGAATGGAAATATGCTCACAGGCCTAAAGCACCCCATCTGTGGCTCACTTCCTGAGATCCTGAGGAGATCTGTTTGTAGGTCGACCTGCAGAACTAAGCAGTTGATAATATACTAGGCAGTTCAGATGAGCTTCAGGGGTGTGTGGGCCTCCTGGCATCTGAGTTGCTGTCTCTAGGTGATGGTATGGATCCACGGTGGTGGGCTGGTTCTAGGATCGGCTTCTATGAAGGATGGATCCACACTGGCAGCCATTGAGGAAATAGTAATTGTCACCATCCAGTATCGCTTGGGTATCCTTGGCTTCTTCAGGTGAGCCGGGGACTGGGCTGGGTAATGGGAACTAAGTAGCACATGGACATCCCTGCATTGTTCTTCCTGTTACTTCACAGCACTGGAGACCAGCATGCCAGAGGCAACTGGGGATACCTGGACCAAGTGGCTGCCCTACGCTGGGTGCAGAAAAATATCGCTTATTTTGGAGGCAACCGTGACAGGGTCACTATATTTGGTGGTTCAGCAGGAGGCACAAGTGTTTCTTCCCATGTTGTGTCCCCCATGTCCAAAGGGCTCTTTCATGGAGCCATTATGCAGAGTGGAGTGGCCCTGCTGCCTGACCTCATCTCTGACACGTCTGAAGTGGTCTACAAGGTAAGTGCCCTCAAGAATACCAGTTACATCAGTCTTTGCCTCTGGTGCTCTGGTATTCAGTTAACTGGATTTTATGTATGCTGAGCATGTCATATGACAGCAAGCCTCTATCCAGTGTCCTCTGTCATTAGCAAAAACACTTAAGCATTGCTTCCTAGTTTTTTCTTATTGTTGTGATGAAGACTGTTGGCACAAGCTCCTTGAAGAGGAACAGGCTTATTTCAGCTCACAGTTTATAATCTATATTAGAAGGAAGTATGCACTCAGGCATGTACCTGGAGGCCAGAACTAAATCAGAGGCCAAAGAGCAACATGCTTTCTGGCTTTTTACTCATGGCATTCTCAGCTAGATTTATTATACAAAGCAGAACACCTGCCCTTGGGTGACACTGCCACAGTGAGGTGGGCTCTTCTCCATCAGTCATTTCTCAGGAAAATGCCCGGACTTGCCTATAGGCCATTCTGATAGAGGCACTATTCCCAGCTGAAGTTCCTCTTCCCAGATGACCCTGGCTTGTCTTCAGTTGATAAAAAGGAAATCTAACAAGAATAAATGATTGAGGATTAGGGTCATCTGGTAAAAATATTTGCTATGGAAGCTTGAGGTCCCAAGTTAAAATCCTCTGAACTCATACAAAATTAGTGGTGGCAATATGTGTCAGAAAATGCAGTGTTCCTATGAAGGTAAAGAAACCAAAGACACAAGACTCTCTGGAAGGTCATAGGCCAGCTAAGCTCGTGTAGACAAATTGGAACAAGTGATGGGATGACATGTAATAGCTGAGATTGTTCTCTGACTTTTACAGACAAAATGTGCTTTCATCCCTATTGTCAATCTTGAGTAACACACACACCAAAGCAACATCAAAAATTATATGCAGGTAGAATGTCCTTTCCTAGCTGTTATGTCTGAGCGACAGAAAATGTGAACAATTCCACTCACTCCTTTCATACACAACAAACACTAGGATGTGGTATTTAGGGGTAACGACATCTACTCAAATAAAAAAAGACTCTGATCCCTGCTGGGAGGGATGGGCTAACCATTGTCTGTTCTATTTACAGACAGTAGCCAACCTATCTGGTTGTGAAGCCAAGGACTCCAAAGCCCTGATGTACTGCCTTAGAGGAAAGAGTAAACAAGAGATCCTGGATATTAACCAGGTTGGGAGAATTGTGTGTCTTGGAGGACCTGATGAACAGGGTGTGGGATTGCCATCAATCACTTACTACTCAAATGTGCTAACTCCTCTCCATGGTTTGGTGTCCTTTTAGTACAGTATGGAAAAAGAACAAGACAAGCTAATTATGATTTCTAATTTCTTCTAGAGTGTGCATAGAACCCAGGAATGAGATAGGCTCTAGGGAATTGCTGTGGATATTCATGGGCCTTGGAATATTTATTGGATTGATCTTCAGCACTGACCATCAATGTTGTATAGGTCTTCAAGACGATCCCTGGCGTGGTGGATGGGAAGTTCCTACCTAAGCATCCTCAGGAGCTGTTGGCCTCTAAGAATTTTCACCCTGTCCCCAGCATCATTGGCGTCAACACAGATGAATGTGGCTGGGTCCTCCCCAAGGTGAGTCCTAGTTCTAAGCTCCTGAGACCATAAACTCAAATGGTGGGAGGTGGAGCTCAGAGATACTTTGACGTAGTTCTAATCCATCCAAAACTTAAGACTATCTCCTGCCTCCCAGTCCTTAGGCCTTTATCATATCATAGAGAACATAACCAGGGAGACCCTGCCAGCTACTCTGAAGAGCAGAGCAGCACAGATGGTGAGAGAGACCTCGGCTCCTATCCTCACAGAGAGGGTTTCATATATTTTTCCCAGGTGACATGCCCAGAAATTGTGTGTGTGTGTGTGCGTGTGCGTGTGCGTGTGCGTGTGCGTGTGCGTGTGTGTGTGTGTGTGTGTGTGTGTGTGTTCCTGTGCAGGATCACCCCAAAGCTTCTGCCTTTCCCCCTAGACCCTCTTATATCCCTGGTCACAGTCCTTACTTAGAGGCTACTGTCTGCCTGTCATCATTCTTCTGGTTCCTATTGGTGTAGATGCTGCCTCCAGGGTGCAGTGACCTGATAATGGAAGAGTACATGGGGGACACTGAGGACTCAGAGACCCTGAAAGCATAGTTCAGAGAGATGCTGGCGGACTTCATGTTTGTGATCCCTGCTCTCAGAGTGGCACATTTCCAGCGTGAGTACATCTGGGACAAGAGCAAAGACAGGGGGTGCTCAGAGCGGTGGGACCATGGTGAGCTCTGCAGTGTCCAGACCGGGCCAATGTCTTGGTCAGGTCTCTGATAGCAGGCAGCTTTCCTCCACTAAAACTTTATGTCTAGTGTAAAGGCTGGCATCCTATCCAGGTCTAGAAGAGGAAACATATTATTTACCCTCAAGGTCTTGTCATCCACTCAACATGGAATGCCAGGGTCCCTGTTTAACAATGGCTTCCCATGTCCAATGTCCTAGCCTGAAGTTCGTCACTCAACTGTGATTCCAGATAACTGTAGAGCAAGGTTTCTTGTCATCAAAGTTTAGGCAGATACACTCTGTATGAGAAATCACGATGTCAGCATGTGTCCTCCCTTCCAGGTTCCCAGGCTCCTGTCTACTTCTATGAGTTTCAGCATGTGCCCAGCTTCATCAAGCATGTCAGACCATCCCATGTGAGAGCAGACCATGGTGATGACGCCCCCTTTGTCTTTGGCTCCTATTCGTGGGGCATGAATTGTGAGTCTTTCTTGTTTCCTTCCGCTGAATGGAGCATCAGATGAGTTCCTGAGCAGTTATTGAGCTCTCAGTCCAGTTGGGGAACCTGAGAATCTGGGAAGGGACAAGATAAGTGTTCACCATATCTGAGCCTCCAAAAAACACCCCAAGATGTTTCCCCCAAATATACTAGAGGTAGAATGTGAACCTTGGCTTGTCTAGCTTGTGTTAGACAGATGAGAACACACTGGTGTAGACATGAACCTGAGAAACTTCAAGTAGTGCCTTGTATGGATCCTGGATTCTGAATGGGATGGAAGAGGGGATAAACCAGCCCTAGGGTTCGCCATCAGGCTGAGGTTGCTGCAGGGAGCATGAGGTGACACCTGCATGAGGCTCGGACTTGGACTCTTGTTCCCCTCTGTCTGCAGTGGACCTCACTGAGGAGGAGGAGCTGCTGAAGAGGAGGATGATGAAATACTGGGCCAACTTTGCAAGAAATGGGTGAGAACACACCCCATTCTCAACATCTTTACAGTTGGGTCTTAGGTGTGCCCCATTAGTATGCATGTGTCCTTAATTACATGGTAGTCTTCAACTCAGGGTACACTCAGGCAGATACCTTCCAGCTTTCACTCATTGTTCATCCTAGAGACAGGGTGGGGGAGTCACACTATTGTGGTACTGTTCTTTAGATTGTGCCTCTGAGGAAGAGATGCACAACTAGCCTGTTCCCCTTACTTCGCCTGGAGTAGATAGATACTGGTGGTGACACTTGTATCTCTATGAGTACAGCAGTCCATCTGCCCCCTGAGGCCCTTGGTCTGCTCATCCACTGCCCTGACCAAAGAAGGGGATCAAGCTTTGGGTCAGAGAGACCTTCACTCCTCCCTGCTGCCTGGCATATCCACAGGAACCCCAACAGCGAGGGTCTACCCTACTGGCCTGTGATGGACCAAGATGAGCAGTATCTACAGCTGAACACCCAGCCTGCTGTGGGCCAAGCCCTGAAGGCCAGAAAGCTGCAGTTCTGGACCAAGATTCTGCCCCAGAAGATCCAGGAGCTAAAGGGGTCTCAGGACAAGCATGCAGAGCTGTAGCATCCCGTATTGGCAATGGTTTGTGAAGTTGAAAGCAGATGGGATAATTCTGAGGTTTCAAGGTCCTTTTATCTGTATTCATTTGTTCCATCAAGCATATAACCATATCTAACCTCATCATTTGCCCTTTCAGACATGCATGGAAACCACTCTGTGTGTAGTTCCTTATGATTCTGGGCAAACATTCATTAGAGTCAATAAAACTCTCATAACAATGTGGATGTGTGAGCCCCAAAATAATACCCCCATTTTCTTCACTATGAATAGGCTTGTCTTCCTTCCTTCCTTCCTTCCTTCCTTCCTTCCTTCCTTCCTTCCTTCCTTCCTTCTTTCCTTCCTTCCTTTCTTCCTTCCTTTCTTCCTTCCTTCATTCCATTATCATTTCCTCATCCTCACTCTTTTCTTAAGTTTCAGACCTCTGCAAATGAAGTGGGTGCTTCAGGGACTGTTGACTGTGGAGGAGTGACTGATTCAAATCCTATATCCTCTCTCAGCAAGTTCATGTTTTCTCATATTTATAGTTTTTCTCATATTTGTAGTTACCATTAGAAAATCTACTTTCTCCAAGTCCTTTTGCCTTTAGCATTCTGTTCCTTAAAGATCATTAACTACAAATAGGACTCATAGTATCTGTGGCCTCAGATGTGTGGGGGTCTGACAAAGGAGTATTACATAAATCTGAGGCAAGATAAGAACCACATCTCTGAAGCAAAACAAAAATCGTAACTTCAGTAACTTACAACAACAAGAACCAATGCACAGTCTTATAGATTGAGAAATTCAAGGTCACGATGCCCACAGAGTTACTGTGTGGTGAGAAACACTTCTCTGGGAAATCAGCCTCAAGGATTACTGCTTGTGCTCTCTCTTTTTAGGATGTGTAAACAAGGCCATTACAAGGATAATATTAAGCCCTTGCTGACATTAACTGGGGGTAGGGAAGGCCTTCCTCTCATGAGACTGAGCACTTAGGATGTTTCCATTCTATGTGCACATGACTGATTGAAGTTTTACTCCTGGCATGCCTCTGCTCTCATCACTTCTGTACATACACACTAAACCAGGAACAGGCTCTCAGAATACGCTCTAGTCCTTTAATAATTAACTCATTTTAATAGCTTGAGTGTGGATTGTTTTTATGGTGCTAGGGGTTGGTCTTAGGACTTGTGATTGTTAGGCAATGGTTCCACCTATGAACTCTGTCTTCAGACTACTGTTGATTGTTTACATGCAATTACATTCATCTATCTTAGGTGTATGGTTTAGTAAGCCATGAGTAAGTTCTATGCTTCCCTCAGACCCTTTTCCTGCCATTCAGTATCTTTAACCCTTCTTCAGAGTAAACATGACATTGCTGTATCTTACTGTCCTGGGACTTGTCTAGAATCCAATATAAATAGAATGTTTGTGACTGGTTAGGTCCCTTCACATAATGTTTTTGTTTCCTTTTATTGTGGACTGACATTCAAGTGTGCACACAATGCATTTTATCCACTTACCAGTCTACAATAAAACGGTTGTCCTGGTTAATTAGCATATCTTTCTCAGGCCCCAGTTTCTATGTAGCCCAGGAGGAGCCTGAACTCATGATCTCCCTGTCTTGCCTTCCTGAATGGTTGGATTATAGGATTATAGGGCGACCCATCCCAGGTTTGAGTTTTAATAAGCTGTATGGATATTTACCCACACATAATATCATGCAATCACATGTATTAAAAATTTGAATTTACCAACTAGAGCAGAATTGCTAAGTCATGAGACATGTGTTAAGCATTTAAAGCCATTGTAAGGCTTGGGATATAGCAGTGGTAGACAGCTTCCCCTATATGTACAAAGCCCTTGGCAGCATAAAAATAAAATAGAGACAGACCAGATAATACAGGCTTTCAATCCTAGCTACTCAGAGAACTGAGAAGCTAGGGACCACAAGGTAAGACGTGTCTGAGCTATAGAGCATGCTCCGGGAAAAACTGGAAAATTTAGTTGTGGTCTCTCACCACATGGCTGCTAGTGGGCGATGGAGCACACCTTTTTAAAATAAAAATCATTATTTTATTTATTTACAGTTCAAATGTCCACCTTCCTGGTCCTCCCTCCATGAGTTCCCCCCTCTCCTTCACCTCTAAGAGTGTGCTCCCCCACCCATCCACCCAGTCTCACCCAACCCCTCTAGCATCCTCCTTCTCTGGGGCATCAAGCCTCCAAAGGACTCCCACTGAGGCCAGACATGACAGTCCTCTGCTAGATATGTAGCCATGGAGAGGGGTGGGGGTGGGGCCTTGCCAGCCAAAGGAAGCTCTTTGGTTGGTGGTTTAGTCCCTAGGAGCTCTGAGGTGTCTGGTTAGTTGATACTGTTGTTCTTGCCCCTTTTTATATTTGATATATTCTTTATTTACATTTCAAATGTTTTCCCCTTTCCTGGATCCCCCCTCCCCGAAAGTCCCATAAGTCCTCTTCCTCCCCACCCCTATTCCCCAATCAACCCCTTCCCGCTTCCCTGTCCTGGTATTCCCCTACACTGCTGCACTGAGCCTTTCTAGGACCAGGATCCTCTCCTTCCTTCTTCTTGAGCATCATTTGATATGTTAATTGTTTCTTGGATATTCTGAGCTTCTGGGTTAATATCTGCTTACCATTGAGTGCATACCAATGTATGTTCTTTTGTGATTGGGTTACCTCACTCAGGATGACATTCTCTAGTTCCACCCACTTGCCTAAGAATACGGGTGTTCTTCCTGTGGGTTGCAATACCCTTCATCTCCTTCAGTCCTTCCCCTAACACTTCCATAAGGGTCCCCAGACTCATTCCAATGGCTGGCTGTAAGTATCACATCTGTTTTAGTCACCTGCTGGCAGGGCCTCTCAGAGGACAGTAATGCCAGGCTCCTGCCTGAAAGCACATCTTGGCATCAGCAATAGTGTTGGAGTTTGTTGTCTATGCATTGAATGGATCCCAAAGTGGGGCAGTCTCTGGATAGCCTTTCCTTCAGCCTCTACTCCATTTTTGTCCCTGCATTTCCTTTAGACAGGAACAATTCTTAAAATTTTGGGATGGATGGGTGGCCCCATCCCTCAACTGGGGGCCATGTCCATCTACTGGAGGTAGTCTCTTCAGGTTTTCTCTCTCCAATGCTGGGGCCATCCCCATTGGGTCCTGGAAGTAACTGAGCACACCTTTAATCTAGCATTTGGGAAGCAGAAGCACGTATATCCCTGAGTTCTGGGTCAGCCTGGTCTACAGAGAGAGTTCCTAGATAGCTAGGGCTACACAGAGAAACACTGTTTTGATAAAAAACAAAAACAAAAAAATCTAAAAATCTAATTTTACTTAGTGGGTGATTAAAGAAAGGGGGCACAGAAAAAGGAAGAGGACAAAAAAAGAGGAGGTAGAGAAGAAGGAAAAGAAGGAGGAAGAGGAAGAAGAGGAAAAGGAAGAGGAGGAGGAAGAAGAGGAGGAGGAGGAGGAGGAGGAGGAGGAGGAGGAGGAGGAGGAGGAGGAGGAGGAAACAGCAGCCTACATACAGATTGGGAAAAGATCTTCA